>QEPC01001478.1:3807598-3822222 GCA_003113815.1 Sphenodon punctatus | reverse complement strand
GCCTGATACATTGCTGATGCTATTTAAGTGCTTGCTAAGAATAATAATAATCTGTCCTACAACAAAGACCCAAGTAGTAAAAAGTGTTCATTGTAGTTTTGAAGTATAACATATGTTCAAATTATTGCAGAATGTCTAAGTTCTCCAGCAGCTCTTGCACAGAATGTAGACCAGGAGCTTATTGATTGGTTGAAACAACAAGGAGCTGACTCAGATGCAATTGCCAGGGTAAGATTAAAATAAGACATAGAAAAACAATTTGTTCATTATCAATGGCTGAATTTAATAGTTAGGCTGTTACATTGACACTAGTTTGTCTTTCAGTTTGCTCAAGAGGATTACACACTTAATGATATTCTTAATGACATAACCAAAGACGATTTGAGATACCTTAGACTTCGGTAAGAAAATGATTACGTAACTTTATGAATGTCAGAATACCTGTTTTACATATGGCTATTGTCTTTTGGTTTTAATGTTCTAGATTGACTTGATGTGTTTATTAAGGGGTAAAAGACCACTGCAGCCTGTGTAATGAAGGTTCAGGAGCTCTACTGCTATAATAAAAATGTATTTTCTAAGTAAATAATGACTACTTCGTAGTACTTTGAACCCACACTACTTTCTTCCCACTTGCAAGTCACAGGGAGAAATATTAAGGCCCTTTGGAACAAGGTTCAACGAAGCTCCTGTAGCCATCATTCCTTGCTGTGGATTTCAGTACTCTTTAGTTATGAAGGCATAATTGTTTACAATTATTCCATTGTTCTAACCTTTAGCAGTAAAAGACTAGGTGTTCAGTGATAACTGAAAATTAATATTTGACACTACATAAAACCAAACTTGTTTTACTTTAATACAAATTCCAAAAGATTGAAGAAATATAGGATTTACTATTTGTAAATACAGTTCTCATTTATTTTATAGAGGGGGTCTTCTCTGCAGAATCTGGAACACAATAGTAAGCCACAGGAAAGTGGCTAATGAACTCTCAGAAACAGAAGGCTAGATGTTTGCCGCAGAGCAGCCCATGGGAATGAGCTACAAAATACTCAACACACATTCCAAGTAACCCTTAAATTATTAGATTTTTGTATATACTGTATGTATACTGTCCTGTACGTTTTGCACAGATAAGGCCTGCTTAAGAATATAATGCACTGTGTGGAGAACAGTTACAGCATTCTTGGCGGTGTAGTGGTATGCTTTTGCCTGCTGGCAATATTTTTGTCTAGCTAATAGGATAACCAGCATCTGTTTCCTATGAAAATATTAAAACACACACCAATATTTAGTAATGCACTTGGTCAGTATTTGTAATATTTTATGTAATCCAGAAATCAATTGAGTTTGTTGTCAGTGTAGAATCTGAACAGAAGCTGGAGAGCCATTTTCTTGCTTCTACTACATACATGCATCATCAGCATATGCCTGTTTTTAGTTTACACACTTGTATTTAATGGCAGCTTTCTGTCCTAGTTCTAGGCACACTGCTTGCTTTTTAAAAATATTGTACAGCTTTGCTACCACATCTCATTAATAAATATCAACCAAATGTATGAATGTAAAGGTAATGTCTTTTTTGTGGGAAGTGGGGGGCATTATCATTGTATTTGTTCTGCTGTGTGGTAATGTCTTACCAAGACAATACATTGTATGCTTTAATTCTTGATTTATAAACCAAGTTAGAACAACTTTCCCAATTTACTTTAGCATGAGGCTATCTTCTCCTCTCTGTCACCTTTCATGTCTTTTAAAAATGATCTCATACACACAACAAACAGCTGGCCAGGAAACTTTAATATGACAGTTAACATACGTAACATAATTTTATTCAATACACTGTTGATAAACTTCATATATAACAATCCGGAACAATGCCAGCAAATTTCTAAGCAATTTAAATAACTGTTGTATTATGTAATCCAGTTCCTTTTGAAGTAGCTTCCATAGTCTTTAAACAATTCCATGCAGTCATGGATTTTTTTTTAATGCAGTTTCTACCATTCTCCTGCTGAAAGAACTTTGAATCCTTGTATGTTAAAAAGCAGATACAAAGATTAAATCCCAGTAAAAATTCCACAATACAACAAGATACATTCATTTTAGCTGATAGACTTGTATTTGATCCACTGATTTGGGCCACGCACCTCAAAGGGTGGCTCACTATTGTAGATGTGATTGCCTAGTTCTTCCAACGGTGGTTCCGGATCAGTGGTGGCAAACTGAGCTTCCTCCTCAATCTCCTTCCTTACTTCCACATCAATCTCCTACAAGACGAACATAGGGAAAAGGCTGCTAATGCATTTATTGACACAGGAGATGCCAGTGCTTCCTCAGTCGAGACCTATCTCATGCCTAAATCCATCTGCTCTTTTTGTCATTGACTTCTGAGTTTCCCAGAGGATTTAGTTTGGGTTAAATCCTCAAGTTCTAATGTGAATAGACTGAATTTTCAACTTTGTTTTAAAATCTCCGATACCTGACAGGCCCTGCTCCTGCAATTTACAGTATTTGGACAAACAGACCCCTTTGAAGCATCACCTCCCACTGTGATGTAAATTGCAGGTACAGAACAAGAAAAGTACTACTTTAAATGTATTGTTTCACTTCGCAGGCTAAAATTGTTATACACAGCTGATTTTTTCTGCATTTTAGACACAGCTGAACAGTGTTGTAAAGCGGGGAATGACACAGAAACTCTTTATTCAAATAGCCAGGTGCTAACATTCATTAAAACTATACCAGGCCAAGTTTTAGATAGTCATGTTTTCAGAGAAGAATGGAATTTGCAACTTGCATTTTGTAGACACAAAGGAAGACAACCTGAAGCTTCGCAAAGCTAACTTAGAGACCAAGACTTGGCTGACAGCAGAGAAGGAAATGCTTCCCAACTACCTTTCACTTGTGAGTGTGACAGATTTCTAGTAAGGGCTTCAGAGTGCCCCTCAAATGCAAGTGTCTAAAATAAAGCTACACTAAAGTTCTTTTTACACCTCCTTTCTGGATGTTAATACACAGGCTGGGAGCCCACCGGAGGCCCATAGTGGCTCTGCGCAGGTCCCATGGGCACAACAAATGGGTAGGTGTTCTCTGCCGCAGTCCACCCAGACCCCAACGGACGGGAAGCAGCCCCATGGCCACCCGTCACACTGGTTTTGCCCACATGGTGGGCTCCATGTTTCCTGGGCTGACGCCATGTGGAATGGCCCCATGGTGAACATCTAGCCACAAGACAGACGAACAGGTGAATCTGGGGCAATGTTTCATTTAATAAATACCCTTTCCTTTAACAGCATTTATTCTTCTATGGATAACACGAAATCATTTATTTCAGAAGTGACTGATCTCTTTGGTTTTTCAAAATAGTCTGAACAACATTAACACCTTGAAACATTGTATCAAAGTATTTAAGAGTTTAAATGTCTATTATATTGAGAAAAAAACATGTTTAAAATGTATGAGCATGCTGGTAGAGCTCTAGGTATCCCTTTGCTAAAGAAAGTTTCCTCAATCCACATAAGAGGGGAGAATGAAATAGCTCTTAATACCTTCAACTCCTCAACACTTGTTAGGTTGTTGTTCACCATTCTGTCCTTCAGCAGGGTTATAGGGTCACTTTTACTTCTAACTTCTTGAATTTCTTCCCTTGTGCGGTAGCTGAGGGGCAAGGAAGCACATACATATCACATATCAGTGATTCCCAACCCCTTTTCCATTTAGACAACCAGCAGGTAATATGCTAACAGTACTGTGACTGTCCACCTTGACTCTAAATTCTTTATTAATGGAGGATAAGGAGACCCGTAATTGGCCAGAAGACCAAGAGGAAATTCTATTCCTCCAGGTCTCTTCTCAGTAGAGAAAATGGATGCCAAATGCAGAAAGAGAGCATGTGAGACTTAGTGTTTTTCCACCAGCTAGTGGTTTGGAAGTACTGCACTATACAACTAAGTCACCGACTATGAAGGTAGTAAGTAAGAAGGAACTGCTTTCTAACCAAAATGGTTAGTTTTATAGACAATTCATAACCAGTATTTGAGTTAGCCAAAGGCCACAAAACATACCAACTTTCATTCAGTCCTCCTCCCCCCCCCCCCAAACATCAGCCCCTCTGTTAAGCCTGTGCTAAAGAGGTTACACTTCAGCAAAAGGAATTTTAAATTTTTTGTTTACATATAGAATATAAAATATGGGTGCTCAAAGATGTATGGTTTTATCCTTGAAACTAATTGGCTGAATATGGATATAGGTGTAAGCATCTATGTTTCAAAATTTGTCCTTTTACATAAAAAATTGAAACAGGCAGAAAAAATGTCTGGCTTACATCTTTAGTGAATATTAGCTGAAAGATAAAATAGATTTATTTATTTTTTACCTTACCTAATTCCTGGATCACTCATACTGTGTCCATGATAACGATATGTCTGTAACTCCATCACAATAGGACCCTGCAAAAGAGCAGTTTATGGGATTCAATCTAAGCATAAAAGGAAATTTCCTTATCTGTGAATATGTTCTTCTTTTCAGGCAGGGTGGATAGTCAGAACTGATGGGTTACGTTCCTCCTTGCTCAGCAGTAGGCAGGATACCAGTGGTTGACAGCCACTGCTAGAGAGAGGGGCATACCGCCGCTTCAGCTCCCCAGGACATGGCTGCTAAAGCTAACTTAGAAAACTAGAAACAAGATTGTAACTTGAACATTAAAAAACAATACCCAGGATACCATGCTGCTGCAAAACCCACTCCATCACTGAAGCTGGCCCCCAGGCACCTCTGATGCTGTCAAAACTGGCCTCCACGACTCCTGAGGAGCAGCACAAATACCGAAGAAACACTGCCAGCAATAGAGCAGTTCCCCAGAGCTCCTGGGGATTCTCTGCTACTGCCACAACTAACTTCCACAGAGCTGCTAAACAAACAGCCAGCCACCAAGAACCCTGGAGAGCTGCCAATCTCACTGCTAGAGTTCTCCCCCACTCCCTAGCTTCACCACCACAAGTTCCTGTTACCCAAATATGAGAGGGGGATTCCCTAGGGGAATCTCATTTCCAAAGATAGCAGCAGCAGCTCTCTAGTCCTCTTGGGGCAAGGGCAGCTCTGCCGACTACAGACAAAACAGCCTACGAGCAAATTGTTTGAGGGCCACAGGAAATGGGCTTGCTGGTTGCATGCAGGTTAAGCACCCCAATACAGTTATGCATTTTTGTGTGCAAAGTATACCTTGAACCAAGGGTAATTTCATCTATTATTCAAGGCTTCACTAAGCGACACCCATCCATCCTAAATGGCTTAAAAAGCAGAATCATGACGGCACCGAGAACTAACTGGAGGGAGAGCTATAAAAATCTGTATATTAGGAAAGGGGATACAAGGGAAGGTGACAAAGGAAAATGTTTGTGGCCAAAGAAGGAACAGGTTCTCATGGTGGGGCAAGGTTACCAAAGCTAAGAGTGGGCAAAGACCTATCTAAATATACTATATTGATTTCTTCGTGATTTTAATAGCAATTTTAGCTTTACATAAAAAATAGACGAATCATTTGAAAAATATTAGTTTTCCAGAAAATTTCCCAACTCACATCTTTAGTAAGATCTATCAAGAATAGAGCTCTAGCTAGGAAGCTTAGTCACTACACAAAGAAACCCAAGAGGACTACCAAGATGTTTTCAAAAAACACAAAGATTTCAGAGTTTTGTGAATGGTTAACTCCTTTTAAACAAGGAATCAACCATTCTGAGAGAACATTTTGGCTAGCTACGTTATCAGATGGACTCATGTTTAGAGAGACCCAAAATCAACTCACCTTTCAAGGAAAACAGGATAGAAAACTAAATAAGTTTAAATACATTTTATGAGTGTATCTGAAATGTCAGGGATCATGACAAGGCTTCTCTCCACTGACTTCGGAACAGGGGGCTCTATTGACCCTGGTATTGGTATTAGCAAAGAGCCCTCAAAATCCTTTCAGATTGTATTTGTTTTTTAAAACGATGGAAACAAAGGGGTGGTTTGGTTTGAGTTGCTTTTACTAAGACTGGGGAAAGCATTGTGTTCAAGCCCAGTAGTATAGCTGGGTTTAAAAAAAGGAGTGGATAAGTTCTTGAGGATAGGTCCATTACTGGCTATTAGCCAAGTAGGCGGGGGAATGTAACCTTGCCCCAGCATGAGAACTGTTGGTTGAGAGCTGGGAGTGAACAACAGGGAATGGATCATTCCATTATGATCAGCTGGATTCCCCAAAGCAACCAACAATGGCCACCATCCTACACAGGCTGCTGGGCTCAATGGACCTATTGGTCAGACCCAGTATGGAACCACTTACATTTCTACCAACAACAAAAAATTGATCTAATACTATGAGAAAGTAGTGGATACTAACTTTCCTTAATTTGAGATGCAGGAAGAATTTCCAGCATAACTTGGTTTATTCCAAAAAGACTGGGTAGGTAACAATTGTATACACAAGAGTAATCCAATACAATAGCCACTTGACCACAGTCAGTGATAAACAGTAACTCACCTTTCCAGATCTACAGTGATCAGCTGCAAATTTTGTTGCTTCCCGTACGCAGAGAACATCCATGCCATCAACCTATTAAACAGAAAAGTATTCCAACTAGATAAAAGCATACCATGTGCATAGACTAAGCATGCAATGTAATTATTATGTGTATAAAATATGCATATAGGAATATCTGAATTCCCATTATGAAGGCGGAAAAGAAATTGAATTTTTCTTACTCTGATCCCTGGAATGTAGTCTCCTCTTTTGTAGTAGTCTGTGCTAGCTGCAGCTCTCTCTACTGAAGTACCCATTCCATATCTGTTGTTTTCGCAGATAAAGATACACGGCAACTTCCATAAAGCGGCCATATTATACGTTTCAAATATTTGGCCCTGGAAGAAAAGAGTTTAGTCATAAGAACTAAGAAGTGCCTTACTGGGTCAGACTAATGGTCCATCAAGCCCAGCATCCAATAGTGGCCAATCTTTCTCTCTTGGGAGAAGTACCCAACAGGTCACAATGAGCAACCCATTCCCTGTTGTTCCTGCCCCCAACAGTAAGAAGCTTCATCTCCAAAAACTTATCCAATCCTAAAACTAGACATTAGTCCTTGTTCAGATTGTATTTTCATTGTAACTATTTGTTTCTTTAGTTACTATAGTGCATATTCTTTCACTTCTTCTGACATCAATCTAGCCGATATTTTAAAATTGAAAATGAAAAATTATTTCATTACGGAAATTGTAGTTAAACTTGTAAAAAACATAAAATAAAAATAAAGCATAGTGGCTGCCCTTCCTCACCAGCCTCCTGCTCTGTCCCTGCCAGTAAAGATGAGAGGGAACTCCAGCCAGCCTGCTACTGATGTCATCTGGGGCCCCTCCCACTCCTGCTTTTATACCAGCCTCCTGTTATTAAGTGGTTTGTAGCGGTATTATGTTCTGTCATTTGTCAGCTAAGGCTGATGTTTTATGGAACAGGAATTTTACAAGATAATATCTGTACTTGGTGTTTGTTTAGTTGTCTTGTGGGGCAGAGGGGAAAGAAGGGGTATGAATTTGGAGGGGATTCCCTCGTGTAAGATATAGCACAGCAGGAGGGATGCAGTTCTGTTAAGAGGAATACATGTGATTTGCTATGCTGCTTTCAGTTGTTGTGAGCTAACCCTGGCCCTAGGAGTGGGTGGAATATAAAATTTAAAATAAAACGACAGCAATATTAAGAATTCCTGTATGCTGGACTACAGTATTACTAGCTAACTACAAAGAAGTCCAACATGATCACATTAATTTACTACTTATAAATAGGGCTAAAATTGTGTGTCAGTGTTTCTTCTAAAGTCATGACTAGGTCATGGTAGAAAAGATTAAAAAGTCACTGAAGTCATGGGTAAAAAAAAGTTCCCTTTTACTTTTATTCAATGTTTCTTAACATATGATTAGATTGTAAGCCCGGAACAGGAAGAAGGGGACCCGCCCCCCTTTCCCTTATCCCGCATAGAATGAAAGCCCCAGGATAGAGGAAAGGGACACACACACACCCCTGGCCATCCCTTCTCTCTCTGTAAATGAAAGCCCCAGGCAGGGGGAAAAGGGAACCCTCCATCTCCCTTAGAATGAAACTCTCAGGAAGGAGGGAAGGCAGAGCAAGGAGGGAAGGCAGAAGAAATGCTGTCATCTCCTCCATGACATCTTTTCTAGTTCTGACCCCACCCTCTGCATTTAGCCACACTGCGCTCAGAAGGGGAGGGGTTTGGAGCAACACGTGAGCACAGCAGCCGGCACTGAGTGCGGTATCTATGCTGCTGTTCTGGGTGGCTCTTCTCAAGCTCCGCCCTCTGCCTCTAACCACATCGTGCTCTGAAGGGGAGGAGTTTGGAGAACCCTGGAAACATCAGCGCAGCAGTCGGCACTGACTGCGGTCTCCACGCCACTCTTCTCGACAGCACGTCTCTTCTCGGTGGCACTTCTCTTCTCCAGGGCGAGTCGGAGGCGGTTCTTCTGGTGTTTTTTAGGCAAAAGTTCTGGCAGTCACGGAAAAGCTGTAAAAGTCATGGTGAGGTGGAAAATTCACTAAAAACGTGACCCACGTCACTACCGTGACTAAATTTTAGCCCTACTTATAAAGCACACAAATGGTGACCCCCTCCAAACCACTTATGTTTTATTTTAACAAGTATGTCTGTTATTAATGTTAGCCTTTATACAGTAGTTAAAAAAGAAGCATTCAATTGACATTTGGAAAGCTGAGCTGATGAAATTCTTTATTCCTAAGTCTTCAGAAGGACAGCTCCATTGTCTCTGCTTTTGTTCACAGGATCATTCACAGCAACATGAATTTAATTAGGCTGATCAGTTTCAGACTTCTGTGGGCATCAAGCATCACATAACATTTCATACACCGGGCTGACCCTGCTCCACAAACACAAGCTAGAAGCAATGACGGGCTTAGGTAGTTGTTCATAGGACAGATTCACTCAAAAAAAGCAAAGAACACAGGTGGGGTGAAATATTGCACAGCTAGTTCTCTCAATATCAAGGTGTCTCTTGCCTTTCCTTTTCAGTAGCTAGATGGAAAATGAAACATATATATATATAATTTTTTCTAGGATCAAAAAACCTACAGTTCAAGGGATATGTTAAGGTTCTTACAACTTCCATTCATTTTGGAGCACAAGTGAATTTGTAAGTTGACTCCTGCCTTAACTTGCATGCCACGCAAGCAGTAAAGACGTTGAACGGTCTCGCATATTGTGCTTACCTCTATGCACACACACTTTGCCTTGGTCTTTCAGCCGCAATCTTCTTCAGGTTAGGGGCAACACTGAAGCTGGGGACACCACCTCATTATTATGGACTTGATTCTCGTCTCCAGTGTAGCCACAATTTCTCCTGCCCACTCAGGCAGTAGCTATCCCCCAAACCTTGTCCCTGAATACACATCACCCATCTCTTAGCCTTCCCCCTTTATAAACACGCCTCCCCACCCCCAGCACCTGGGTACCCCCCTCCCCATACAAACACTGCTCCCTACCCCCAGCCTCATCCATACATACACATAACCCATTTTGCAGCCTTGTCCCCCATAAACTCCTCCAGCACCTGGCTGCTCCCTCACGATACAGACATTTCCCCCCGCTCCTGTCTCCCTGTACACAACCCACATGCATCAACCTTGTTTCCCCCATATCCAGCCCCCCAGTACTCCGCTGTTCCATCCTCAACCCAAATAGGAAAAGCAGAAAGCCAGAGGGCAGCATGCTGTCCCCCAAGATGTTTTGATCCTAGAACGTATGTATGGAGCCGTTTGGCGAGGTGGTCAGAAGGTTTGGCGTGCGGTATCATCAATATGCTGATGACACCCAGCGTTACCTCTCTTTTTCATCAGACCCAGGCCCGGCAGCCTTGCTGCTTATCGGGTGTTTGGCAGCTGTGGGCGAATCGACTAAAGCTGAATCCTGATAAGACGGAGGTGAAAATGGTGGGTAAGGCGGCAGGGGTGGCGGCCCCCATCATTGATGGGATCTGCCCTCCGCTGGTTCCCCAGGTATGGAGTCTCGGGGTGCTCCATGATTCGCAGCTCCGCTTGGATGCTCAGGTGGAGGCTGTGGCAAGGAGGGCTTTCTGCCAATTACATCTGGTGCATCGGCTTCAGCCGTATGTTTCAGACTCTGACCTGGCCGCTGTCATCCATGCTTTCATCACCTCTAGGCTAGACTACTGTAACGTGCTCTACGTGGGGCTACCCATGGTGACGGTTTGAAGACTGCAGCTGGTGCAGAACACGGCNTACGTGGGGCTACCCATGGTGACGGTTTGAAGACTGCAGCTGGTGCAGAACACGGCAGCCCGTCTCCTGGTGGAACTGGGCCGCCAGGAACATATTACACCAGTTCTTGGGTCTCTGCACTGGCTGCCTATAGTCTTCCGGGCCCGATTCAAGGTGTTGGTGCTTGCCTGTAAAGCCCTAAATGGCCTTGGCCCGACCTATTTGCAGGACCGCCTCACCCTCCAAGGCCTAGATCGGCCCCCCTGCGGTCATCAAGGTGTGTGCTCCTCGAGGTCCCCTGAGTCTGCCAGGGGGTCATGTTCGGGAGGGCCTTCTCGGTGGCTGCTCCACGGCTGTGGAACTCCCTCCCAGTGGAGGCCCGTTTGGCCCCGGATCTCTCCTCTTTTCGACGCGGTTGGGGAGGGTGGGGGTGGTTAGTAGGGGTGGAACCAAAAAAAAAAAAAACAGGTATCGGTTTTACCAGTTTAAAAAAAAAATTGGTTTTACCAGTAAAAAAGGTTTACCGGTACCCATTTTCCCCCCATTGATTTCAATGGGGAAGTGGGGGGCCAAACCTCCCCCTCCCAGGCTGCGCGGGTGGAAGGGGAGACGACACCCCCCACCCACCCTGGATTTTTAAAAAACCAAAACGGACCTGCGGGCGAGTCTGGGCCGCCACCACCCCGCCAGCTGCCCAGCGGCAGCCAGGGGGACTATTGCTGAAGGTGGAGGCAGCTCTCCTCCCGGAGCCCTCCTGACTGGGGCAGCACTCTGGGTTAGCACACACACACACACACACACACACACCCATCTGCCTTTTACCTGGGCTGTGGGAGGCAGCAGCAGCGCGGCGCAGGTCCGGCTTCAGTGCTGGCTTCACTTCAGTGCTTCACTAGGCCTTCCGGGGAAACCTGGAAGTTCCCCGGAAGGCCTAGTGAAGTGCTGAAGTGAAGCCAGCGCTGAAGCCGCCGGTGGACCCATGCCGCGCTGCTGCCGCCACCCAGGTAAAAGGCGGATGGGGTGGGGGTTAACTTTTCATCCTTACCCACTTAGTTCCTGCCTGTAGTTCCTTTTCAGTACCAACCTGGAAAAAATAGGCTAACTGGTCTGGCCTCTAATGTGCCCAAGAACAGCTTCCATAACCATGGCAAGAAATCAGTCTCTGAGCAGAGGTTTTTCATATGCAGCTTTTTTTTAATGTTCAATTATTTTTACTAATCTAACCTATTATTATTATTTTTTAAAAATATATCTTAGACCGCAATCCGGCTTGGGCCCCCCACCAGCGCAAGGGGCCTTGCGCCAGTGGAGGGCTGAGACAAAGCAAGTGGGCAGGAGTGGGAAGGGAGGGAGCGGGAGAGTTCTGCCGGCCTGATGGCCACACCCCCTCCGTCTGTGTGGGGGCCACGCACCGTGTGCCAGCTAGTGAGCGGGAAGCAATGTCCTTTCAAGGGGTTCACAACCCCAGGTCAGGCTCCCCCGGGCCAGTAGACACCCCAACGAGGGTTTACCCCCATGGGGAAGCCCAATGCTCCATCACTGGCTGTGCCAGCAGGAACACACGTCTGCTTCAAGTAGGCATATGTTGGTTGCAGCCATAGGAACATGGGCACTGTCTGTTCCACCCCCACCCCTCTGACGCTACTGCACACCAGCCTGGTCAGCCCCCGAGCCCAGCCCGTAGCACTCAGCCGCCATCATGAGAGCCGTGGATGGTTTCCCGCAAGACCTGCCTCCCATCCCAGCACCGCTGGCACGTAGGTACGGGGGTGGGGGGGCAGGGTCCACTGGGGGACTATCCAGGGCTCTTGCAATGGAGGCTGAGTGCTATGGGCCAGGCTCAGGGACTGGTTGGGCCAGTATGCAGCAGCTTTGGCCGGGGGGGGGGGGGGAAGAGCGCCTAGTGACCCCCTTTCCTGCAGTTCTATCCATTGCCCCACCTCCTCCAGCTCCCCCTGTATGGTGCAGGGACCAGAGCTGGATGCCGTGCTGTGGCTGCTGGTGCCCCAGGGTTTTCCACCGGTGCAGCTGCCAACAACACATGGATACAGCCAGATCACAGTCTAAATCTATAACCTATTTCTGTATCTTAACCTATTTACCTAAACCTATTTACCTAATTTAACCAATTTTAACCTATAACCTAATAGCAGAAATAAGATTAAATGAAATAATAAAATATATAACTATTAAATATGGAAGGGGGTCAGACACTTTCATCTTGCTGCACTTCGTAGGTCTGGGCTTGGTGGTAGCGGCAGGACACCAGCACGGCTTGCACCCTGGAAGCCTCTATTGTAATGCGGAGAAGCCTGGTAGGCTTCCCAGGTTTCTGGCCCGTAGCTGCGAAGGCTCCCCACTCTCAGACAAGCCCATTATATTCTGCCTGCAGCCCATCAGTTGCCACCCGCACAAGCCAAATTCCTTCCTGTATCTACATTAGGGCACTGGGTAGGGATGGTGCCGCTTCTGGAACAGGCCAGAGGAGTGGTTGGTGGCTGCTGGAATTCAACTGGTGGATGTGGAGGGGCTTCATCCCCTCTGCTAGCAGCCCACGCAGACAAGTGTTCCTGCCTCTGGTCCCAACTGCACCTTGCCAAAAGCGCTGCCCGTTCTGGGTTGTGTGGTGGCCTCAGAGCACCCTGCTCTGTGCAGCTCAGCTCCATATCACAAACATGCACTAGATGGTAGCACAGGCACCCCTGTGCACCACTACAGCGTAGCAGGTGCACCATGCCTCTTCCGGGGCCATTTCAGGGGGCTCAAGTAATCCCAGATGTGGGATGAGCACTCCCTCTGCCCTCCCTGCCAACCACGGCCACTCCTCCCCCCCAATTCCCCGTTTCCAAAAACACCCCACTAAATCTGTCAGTGCCCTAATACAAAATGAATGGAGTTACTTTCTGTCATTTTTCAGGACTTTCCGGAACTTAAAACACACATCTAAAACGGTCTCTCTTCCCCCTCGCCGCCCCCTGCCCAAATCAAGCTTCTCCAAAGCTTCATGGAGACTGCCTCAGGCCTCCTAAAACAACTATTAGAGGTACCAGGCTGCCTGCTGAACCTGGGCAAACGTTCTGCCTGTGCACAACAACTTTACAAGTTCACTCTCTTCACTGGATAAATATGGGAATTGTAAAAACGTCCTAAATTTAAAACTACATTCTCAAATTTTAAACTCAAGCAATCACTAGAATGCTCACTTGAATTTTATGGCACCTCTGGGTAACCTTTATGCATCCACAGAAAAAGTCACAAGAGACAGAAAAAACAGTTCTGCCTCCAAAATTCAAAGTCCTATAACTCAGCAGTTTTTCAACCGGTCTGAAGTTAGGACAGCCTCTACCCTTCACCCAACAGCCTCTCTACAAAATTTCACAGCAATAGGTTAAATCATCTGTTTTATAACAAGCAGAATTTTTGTGATTTAACTGTTAAGCCACCCCTTGCAGCTCAATAAAAGCAGATAAAGCCTTCAAGCTACTGCATCCTCACCAGAATGCCAGGAAGTGGAGAAATGGTTTGTTAGAATACTGAGCCCTACCCTAGCTGTCATTCCTGACTTGCATATCTATCTTTGGGAAGAAGGCTTTGTTCCCCAGCTCGTGGGTCTTAGGAATTGATCAGACTCCAATTTACAAGGGTTTAAAAGATTGAGAGACCGAATAGGGACTGCAGTGACTCAAAACTACCTGATATATTCTATATGCAACATGAACTTAACTCTTAATACAATTCTTTAGGCAAATGTGTGTATTGTGAAATCCACAGTTAGCACCAACGACCAAATTTGTTGTCGTCTTTTGAGATGGGACAATGGGAAAGTGGGGTGAAGACTGGATAAGGTCCTCCCAGAGTGGGACACCGACTTCGTGTGTATTACAGAGACCTGGCTGGACAATGAATCGGGCCCTATTCTGGCCGATCTTGTTCAGGCTGGGTTCTCTGTGCAGCATCAGCCTCGGCTGGAGGGACTGGGGTGTGTGTGTGTAGCCATTGTTATCAAGGATGCATTATCTTTTAGGAGATATCTGGTGCAGGCTCCACCAGGTGTTGAGTGTCTCCATCTTGTGTTGGATTTGGCCGGGGACAGATTAGGGGTGCTGCTGGCGTACCGTGCACCCAACTGCCCGGTGGCATCCCTACATGCTCTTGCTGATCTGGTGTCAGATGTGATCCTCCAGACCCCTAGATTGGTGGTCTTGGGGGACTTTAATATCCACACTGACACCGATCCTGGAGGAGCAAGGCATGAGTTCATGGCCTCCATGACAACCATGGGCCTGTCCCAAATCATCTGTGGCCCCACACATGAGGAGGGACATACACTGGATTTGGTTTTCTGCAC
>QEPC01001478.1:3793889-3804919 GCA_003113815.1 Sphenodon punctatus | reverse complement strand
GGGGGGGGGGGGGGATGGTTAGGGTTATGGGGTGGGTGGGATGCTTTTTTCTTGCACATCTTATGGTTGTTTTATTTAAAATTTATTTTATTTATTGTTTTAATTGTTCTGTGTTAATTTGATCTTTATTTATCGTAAGCCATTCCAAGCCGCCTGAGGCAGGAGGGGCGGGGTATACATGTATAAAATAAATAAATACGATAATTTTTAAATAAATACAGAATTTTTTAGGGTGTAAACAAGCATGTGGACAGGGGAAACCCAGCAGATATAGTGTACCTGGATTTCCAGAAAGCTTTCGATAAGGTCCCATATAAACGACTCTTGAGAAAATTAAAAAGTTATGGGATAGGAGGTAGTGTTTTGCTAACTGGTTAAAGGACAGGAGAGTGGGACTAAGTGGCCAGTTTTCACAATGGGAAAAAGTGGTGTGCCCCAAGGATCTGTACTGGGACCAGTGCTTTTCAATGTATTCATTAATGAACTGGAAAAGGGTGTTAAGAGTGAGGTGATCAAATTTGCAGATGACATCAGTCAGAACATGAGCAGACTGTGAGGAACTGCAGCAAGATCTTACAAGACTAGGTGCATGGGTATCTAGATGGCAGTTGAAATTTAACGTGGACAAGTGCAAAGTGATGCACATTGGGAAAAATAACCCAAATTATGAGTACACAATGCTGGGTACTAAGCTAGGAGTTACCACTCAGGAAAAGGATCTCGGAGTGATTGTGGATAATGCACTGAAATCCTCAGCACAGTGCGCAGCAGCAGTCAAAAAAGCAAAATAGAATGTTAGGAATTATTCGCAAGGGAATAGAGAATAAAACTGAGGATGTCATAATGCCTGTATACAAATCAATGGTGCGACCGCACCTTGAATATTGTGTGCAGTTCCGGTCGCCCCATCTCAAAAAAAGACATAGCAGAACTAGAAAAGGTACAGAGGAGGGCAACAAAAATTATCCAGGGTATGGAACAGCACCCGTATGAGGAGAGGCTTGACAGGTTGGGGCTCTTCAGTTTGGAAAAGAGATGGCTGAGAGGAGATGTGATAGAGGTCTATACAATCATGAGTGGTGTGAAACTTGTAAACAGGGAACGGTTATTTACCCCCTCAACTAGTACTAAAACTAGGGGACACTCCATGAAACTCACAGACAAAAGAAAGTATTTTTTCACTCAGTGTACAATTAGGTTGTGGAATCTATGCCAGAGGAGGTGGTCAAGTCCAGCAGTACAGCTGAGTTTAAAAGAGGTTTGGACAAGTTTCTGGAAGATAGGATTGGGGAACAAAACCCTTTACTGTCGGGAGCCTGGGGATGACCCACAGGGAATGGATAGAATGGTGACCTGTTGGGAGCTTCTCCCAGGCTCCTGTGATTAGCCACTGTCAGAGACAGGATACTGGGCTCGATGGACCATTGGTCTGACCCAGTATGGCACTTCTTATGTTCTTATGATGAATAAAATATGCCAGCCGGGGTGTATGGCCACTGTTCATGGTGCATTAGACTTGTGAATAGAGAGATTTATTCCGAGAGCTGCCAATCCCACACATTTTGCAAGGGAACATAAATGGAACTCCAAAGTATTCGCTAATATAGATTTATATAGTAAATGTAGAAATCTTACCTGATTGGCAGCACCGTCTCCATATAAAGTCACACAGATCTCATCTTTGCCAAAGTACTTGCAGGCCAAGGCAATCCCGGCTCCAAGAGGCACCTACAGCAAGTTGCAATACACACACATAATCAAACCGAACCTTGCTTCAAGAACAATGTATGTAACAGTTGGTGACACATGGTTATGAATTTTTAGCAGTTAGCCATGTCTTAAAGGTATGCAAATCTATAACTGTCAGTTAACAGCCATTTTGTTATAGTATTGGTTTCTTCCTACCTCAAAGCCTAGAGTTTAGATAACATTTTAAAAAGCTATAGTAACATGGGCACTCTCACACGTTACCCAAAACTCAGCTTTTGATTTCTTCCGCAGATTTCTTAAAGAGCTTTAAAATTCTACTCCCATATTTCCACATTACACAGTCTGCACATAATTCACAATAGGTGCCTATTTATTTCTGCACAAATAACCATCTCCACATTAGGAAGCTCCTGGAGAGCACACGAAATGCTAGTTGGGAGCAGTGCAGCCCAGGGATGAAATTAACAAGAAGCTACCTGCTGCAGAGCAGTTTAAAGTAACAAGAGTTGAATATAACAAGAAGCTTCCAGCTGCAGAGCGGGTGAAATTAACAAGAGATGAAATTAACAAGAAGCTGCTGGGCTGGAGTGGCTGCCAGAGGACTGATCCTCTAATTCCGGTATATATTTCCATTCCCACATCACAATTAGGCACATTTTTTTTAATGTGCACATTTTTCTTGCCCTTCCCACATTCTAGATTTGTGGGTGTTAAAACATCCGTCCTTGTAAAAGTAGGATTTGGGTACGTGGTCACGCACATTTTATAGAAGCGTGTTTAGCCCAAAACACACATGGATCAGAGCATTCCCAGATGCCCCAAACATGCCAGGAAATGAAAAAAGCACTGAAATGTGCAGCACCCTTTAATTTATGTTTGATCTCTAGGATTCATTTTTTAGAAGGTGCTAAGTAGAAACCATTTTAGGATGGTGTATCAGACTTTACTTTCCAGACAGTTACAAATACCAAGACATACTGTGCCAACATCTTTCTGTTTCTGAGCAACAGACACACATCCAGATTTTGAAATGCTATAACTATCTTATGCCATACCTGAGCGCCGACAATGCCATTACCACCATAGAAGTTCTTGGCATACATGTGCATTGACCCTCCTTTCCCCTTTGCGCATCCACTTCTCCGACCTGAAATGGGGGATATATAAATGGAGTGACTGGACTTAAGTAGACCCAAGAATACAAGTGTTTAAACTGTTTTTAAAAAACATCTTTGTAAATCACTACTAAAGAGAATAACAGTGGCAATGAGAGGTCAAGGCCACCATACACTAGCCACTGCCCATATATAATGAAAATATTGTCCTTCCCCACATTCTAAATATAAGAGCTTTGGTAGGTGCCCTCTCAACTAATATCCAGAAAGTGTTAGTTTATAAAAAAAAGAAAAAGAAAAAGAAGTTTAAATAAAATTTTAAATGATGTTTCAAAAAGGGAAAGGTACCAATATAGCTTTCTCGCCAAGAAGTTCCACCAGTCTATTGTCCCAAAGAGGCAGCACAGCTAACATTAAAACATGACAGTCTTAAGTTTTGCTGTAATTGGCACTGTCAAGTTCCACCAACAAACGAACAAGATCCATCATAAGCATACGTCCTAAAGGGTTGATTGGACCCACAGGACAAAACACTGTGTTTCTAAATAATACTGTTAAACTGAGAGGACTTTATTTTTTTTAAGTTTTTCCTAATATCAATGTCAACTGTAAAAGAACAGAGTTTTAAAATATAGTATTCAAGTTACTTCGTTCTAGAAATCAGCAAGTGTTTTATTGCTTTGTCACATTTGTAAGTGAGCTCTCACATTCTGATGTAGTTAAATCAACCAGCTGATGTGTTATTAGCACTTCCAGATAAAAGTAGTAGGGCTTTGATCTGCATTTTATGTTAGGAAGCCCTATATGGTAACAAGTAGAGGAAATGTAATGGCCTGGATTTTACAAGCCTGTGCTGCAAGAGGTTTATATTATTTATTTATATTAAAATTTATATCCCGCCCCCTCCCATCAGTTGCCTTTCTGACTTTAAATCTATGAATGATCGTTTTATTATTCTACTAAACATGAACCTGTAAGCTCGGCGAGGATTTCTCGGACTGGGATTCCACGTGTATAGGTAAAAGCGTGAGCCCGGTAGGCTGTTATCAAGTGATCTGTAGGATTTATGGAAGCTTCAAGTCCAACACAGCAAGCTTCCTGAGGTAAAGAGAAAAATAAATCTCACAACAGCAAACAAGATGTCTGAGTTGAAAGCCAGAACAAGCACTGTTTTACTTATGCCAACCATACTAATAATTCAAGAACTGAGAAAAGGAAGAAATAGTTTATTTAGGAAGGATAAGTATAATGACTATAATGTCTTCTGCTATGTAAATGAGTTATATTTAGACAACAGGTTACTGCCCAAAATATATCACATACTTAAGGGACGAGCTATTTCCATGACACTTACTTTTTCTGAATGGACAGAAGCCAGTCAGCTGTTGATCAATATTAATTTATGTCACTATTTTGAGTTCTCTCCTAGTTGAAGGCAAAACCTCCCTCCCAACAGAATCCACCTGCAGTTACTTCACTTCAACAGGAGATGGAAGCAATAAGCAACAACTGGACAAGTTCTACATCTAAAAGGCCCACAGAAGGGCATTGGGGACGGGGCTGGGGGGAACTGCAAATTGTAATTGATTTTAAAAACGTTTTTTGTGAATTGGTTGATACAAAGGAATACTGGGAGATGGCCACAACCCCTGTGAGGAAGGGAGGGGATACAGGTAGTAAGAAGGGGGTGGACGTACCCTGTGTGAGAATGGGTGGGATGGTATGCAGAGAGCTAGAGTCTGGTATCTGTATAATGTGATTTATTTATACACTACACCATTATTACAAGATGATGTTTGGGAGCCATGCCCCATACTGCATTATAACCAAAACCACAGTGTAAGAAGAGTAAGCAAAATGACACTGGAAATAAAAGCAGACCCCTGCTTTCATTCCCAGCCTGTCATTTGTTGCTGCTGATCCCTTGTCTCTCCCACCACCTTTTGTTACTGAGCAGGGAGTGAAACAAAGCATAAGTACTAGCTGCAGCAGAAGGAAGCCAATGGCTCCTCGAATTTCGCTTTCATGGCAGATGGTTTTACTGTCTGACCCTCTGGCACACCTCCATAACAAGGGCCAAGGACTCGGCTCAGACAGCTGTTCTGTGCTGCAAGCTACTCTCCTGGCTGTGCGGGGCAGGGTGCTGTGAAACTGCCCAGAGGGAAGGCAAAGCCTAAGGCAGTATCAACTTTCTGCTGCCACCACTCAGGCATATAAACCCAGTCCTGCCTCCAAGCTGGCTGCCAGCAGCGAGTTGCAGTTACTCCCTTCCAGAAATTCTGGTAAGCACTCAAGTCTCCCAATATTTCTACCTTCCTTGCTGTTGCCAAGAGGAAACTAGACAGCAGCTAGGGTGCACACACTTCAAACCCATTTTCTTTAAGTTAAGGGAAACAAATTTTGGTTTGCAACTCAATTTCATCTTCACTCCTATTACCAGTGTTGACACAGAAGTGATGTCAGTGATTCAGCTGTATTTTAAAGCTAGCAATATTTTCCATAAATATTTACACCTTAGCATAATACCTTCTTACTGCAAACTCCACCATTACCTAAAACGAAGTACCTACAAGTCTTGGTGATGAAACCTCTCCACCAATGACTTACCTGACCATCATATAAATGGCAGAAACCACGAATAATCTTCTGTTTATACAACTGGTCTGACTTCAACTCCATGCGACGAATCATCTGCATAGTCTTATAGTACTGGAGCCCTTGATCTCGAGTCAACACTGCTGTCGTCACAGGGCCCTCTTCCAGGCGATGGAGATCGCATTTCTGGGAAGACAGACATGGGATTCTTTCTAGCATTGACACATTCCTGTGGGAGGGGGGTGGGGTGTGTGTGCTAAAACTTCAACTCTGTTTAGTATTTATCAAGTTTAAGATTATTTTTAAACAGCAGATGCTGAATATAGTTCTAGATAGCTAATAAAAGTTAAGTTTTCTTGCTGTTTCGAAATACACTGGTTACCAGAGAAAGCCTTGTTTTTGGTAACACCAACTTCCTTCCCCGTGATGAAACCTACAGTACTCATTGCTCACGTACTAAATGAAACTGTCAGAGCAATGACAATGCATGCATACCAATAAGGTTTTTTGCTCAGAAATAATACACATAGAATGAATTGTAACGGTGAAGTTTTTCAAAACAAAACTTTAAATAGTAATTTTATGTATGAACACAAGTATGTGTGGCCCTTTACATTTTGAAAGGCTATGGCCTAAACAGTAAACAGCCGGGCCCCACATATCTGAAAGACTGCCTCCACCACTACGTATTCCATTGTAGCCCCTAAGGTCAGCGGAGAACCAGCTCTTGGAAATTCCATTGATGTACCAAATCCATACAAGAAAAAAGCGCACAGACAAATTATTCTCTGTGGCTGCTCCACAGCTTTGAAACTCCATTCTTGTAGGGACCCAAGCACCTTTTGAAAATAAATGCAAAACCTCTTTATTTTGGTCAGGCATTTGGCTGGTGGGAATAGGTTTTTATACACTTTTTCATCTTATATTTTCCTTATTTCTTTTAATGTTTTGTATCATTTTTATTGAATATTTATTCTTAGGATGTTACCTGCCCCGAGTGCTCAGGTTAGGACAAGTTATACATGTAAATACATGCATAAATAAATCAATGGCCACAATACTGCATGCAGTTCCTGCACATCCATAAAGGACCATATGAAAATCAATGGGGCTTCACCAACTTGTAATAATTTGCAGAAATTATTCTAGGGCCTAAAACTAGATGACAAAATAAACTATGGAAGGTAAGTGCAGCAGAGGCAAAGAAAGTATAGTGAATACTATCACTAAATAATCAGTCCCTTGCATCCAAGAGGAAGCAGATTTTGATTTGATAATCTGATTCTCAGGTTTTGTTTTTCTATCACTTTTAAGCCTTCCGATTGCTTTTATATCCTGCCTTGGGCAGTCTGTGCGAGTGTGGGGAAGGGGAGAGGTGAGACTATACTAGCCTCCTTCCAACCTCACAATTTTATACGTTTCCCAAACTCTAACTGCTACTATTTAGCAGGAAGCGCAAGTCAAACATAACGGACAGACTGGGACAGACAGACTGGAACAAAGTGAAGAAGTCCATCCCACAAACCCACAAAACCAAATGTGTTTTGTATACTTGCCAGTATTTGTGTTTGTCAGTAAGAGCTGAAATCTGTCACAAGGTATGGGTAGGGTGTGTGTGTTCTACTGACAAAGGGTAAGATGAACACCTCCCTCCCCAGGTTGTAGGCTCTGTCACACACCTTCCAGGGAGAAACAGCCCTTCCCAACTTTCTGCACTGCTGAAGAGCCCCTACCCAGGATTTCATACAAACAGCATCTCAGTTTTGCACAGAGCTCTGAGTTGAACATGTGCCCCTCCAGGTTGAAAGCTGCTAGAGGCTCTGGGGAAGAGTTTCTGCACCCTGCATTCCCTAGCAAAACTCTGTCCGCATACACACACACACAATCCTAGATTCAAACTCATGTGGCGTGATGGAAAGGGCAGTGTGTGCTGAAAGCCTGTTTGTTTTTTCCACATCGATGTGTCAGTCATGAGCATCCAGAGAGACTGCATCTATGGTGTTTGGACTATAATGGCAGTTCAAAAGCTAAGTGTCATTGCCCCGACACCCATCACAACCTCCCATCCCATTTTCTTGATGAAGCTTGTGTGTTAACACTGTACGGACAGGAAAAGGAGCTTTTCCCACGCTAGTGCTACTGCATCATTTTCTTCTTGATGTAAATAAATTTATATCAGCAAAGGATACATTCAGCCCAACATGTCTGTCTGCAGACTCAGAAGGACAAGGTTGCTTCATGATTCATGTTTCAAAGACCACTGATTAGGGATAGTCAATCCTGCCTCATTGCTAAAGGTTGGACTAAAAGATCTTTGGAGATCTCTTTCAGTGCCTAGGATACTATCCCTATAAGCTTTAAAAAACTAAAAACAGGAGATCATCCATATACTATACATCAGCATGCAGAAGGGACCCCCACACATAAATCTCTGCCTTTCAAGAAGGGAAAATGTCACCTTAGCAGCATACTACGTGGGGTCTTTTTAGACAAGTGCCTCCCCACCCATCATGCATGTTTCAAGGCTGCATAGGGCACCAATGCATCCCTGCAACATGTATGATGAGTGTGTAATTGGTGGGAGGTGCTTTTCTAAAAAAACCTTTGCTTCTCCACCCACCCAGCAGGAAAAGTCTGTGTGGCTCACACTCAACAAGTGGAAGAAGTGGAAAAGGGAAGGCAACAAATCTCTTGATTTTCCCAACTCCAAATGTATGCCATTTTCTGCTTTTTCATTGTCCTAACTTCTTTAATGTTAGGAATAGAATTTTTTTTTACCATTGTCATGCTATTGTATTTGGCTTTGTTTATGCACTGAAAAAAAATAGCTTTTGAAATCCTAGCAAGAGAAATTATAGATGTTTCTGGCTGCAGACATTCAAGGCAATATTGTTTCTTAACAGTGAACGCAACAGATGGAATTCCATAGTGACAAGATGGCATGCACAACTATTCCTAAGAAATGAAAGTGTCATTTCTACCATACATACCTTAATTTCAAATGAAGCCTCACTCGCAAAGTCTGCATAATTACGAGATGCCACCACCACACGGGCTGCCTAAAGAGAGAAAACCACATAGATGTTATTTAGGTTTAACTCATCACCAGTCCCTGCCAGGTCGGAAGAAAATATCTCTGCAGTCACTTTTACTCCATGCAGCATGCAAAGTATTCCAGACACAAATGATGGATTAAGCATTGTTCCCATAGCGCTAAACAAGCAGAAGCTATTTGGTGTTGGTGGGTTTTTATCAGAACTGTTCATACACCATTTTTTTTAGACTTTTCAGAGAGAGTTTGCATGGCCTTAAATTTGCAATAGTTACAAATGCCTAAACAAAGAAAAGTGAAAGATTCCAAACAGTTCTTAAAGTCATTGCTAAAAAGGAAGAGCATGACAGTTAAGGTACATTATTTTCATTGTCATGCTATTCAACATTCATGCTGGAAAAAAGCACCTTAGATGTGGCACAGACTTTCTTCTGCCCCCCTACCCAGATTAATATCACCTTTTATGGGCAGCAACATTTTATGAATAAAAATGAAGCTTTCCGAATCTTAGATTGCTATCACCATTGAAGTTAACTTATTTTCTCCTTCCTCAGACCCCATCCCCAATGAGTTGGTAGGATATTTAGATTTGAAATGGATACATTTCAGAGACAAATGAAAATTTAAACAGGAGACAGTGGAAAAGCAGACGGACATCCCCTGGGGCACGAAGTTTAGACATTGGCCACTTTCTCAGTTACCTGGGAGGGAGAAAACTTCCATGAGAGCAATCGCGGCTGTATTCTCATGGGAATTAGCACACATAGGAATGTGCTATTCCACTTTTATGCTGCAAAGACAATAATGATTGTAAAAGCCACTTTTATGCTGCAAAGACAATAATGATTGTAAAAGCTACATTGGGGGACTCAGTCATATGCAAGCGTTCTCCTGGCATAAAAGCAGAATAGCACATTCCTACACGCGCTAATTTCCGTGAGAATACTGCCACGATTGCCCTCACCGAGTTCCCTCTCCCCTGGTAATGCGAGAAAGCGGCCATTGTTTGGAAACAAAGTGAGAATATATTGTTATTAGGTTAATGCACAGCAGGAAGTGCACACTTCAAGAAGAAAGTGCAAGATACACAAGAGATGACAACAGAATGAGTACTACACTGCTATACTCTGCGGAGATTAAAACTACAGATTAGGGAGCTATTTTACACTCAGCGTACCTGTGTAACTCTCAATGATAGTTAACAAATGCTTAACAAAGGTATCATGATCACCTTCTCTCCCATCCTGTCTCCCCTCCTGTTCAACAGGTATCTAAGGCCCCCGGGTGATATTGCCCGTACGTTCGCGGTGCATTGTCTTCAATATGTGGATGACACCCAATCTACTTATCCTTTTCATCTGACCCAGGCCCTGCAGTACTGGTGCCTTCTCAGTGCCTGGCTGCAATTGGGGACTGGATGTGGGTGAACTGTCTGAAGCTGAATCCAGACAAGACTTGAGGGGATGATGGTTGGCCAGCCCTGTGGCCTGGCGGGGATTGGGAGTCCCATCACTGATGGGGTCCGGCTTCCCCTCACTTCTCATGTGTGTAGCTCTGGGGTGCTCCTGGCACCTCAGCTGCGCCTGGAAGTCGAGATTGCAGCGGTGGCCAGGAGTGTCTTTCGCCACCTCCATCTGGTGAGAAGGCTATGTCCCTTTCTTTCCAAGATGGATTTGGCCACCATCATCCATGCCTTCATTACCTCATGGACTACAATGCACTCTACATGGGGCTCCCTAGAAGACTGTTCGGGAACTGCAGCTGGTGCAGAATGCAGCAGCCTTCCTCCTGATGGAAGTGGGTCGCTGGGAACAACATTACACCAGAGTTTTAAGAGTTTGCACTGGCTGCCTATAGCATTCCGGGCACAATTCAAGGTGCTGATATTCACCTATAAAGTCCTAAACAGCTTGGGCCATACATATTTTCTCTCCTTATGTCCCTTCATGGGCCTTAAGATCTGCCGAGTGCGCCCTCTTGCAGGTTCCATCACTGGCCCAGTTTTATACAACTCGGGCCCAAGGAGAGGCATTCGCAGTGGCTGCTCCACAGCTTTGGAACTCACTTCCCTTGGTGGTTCGCCTGAGCCCTAATCTGAATGTCTTCCGGAGGCAGAACAAAAAGACCTTTTTATGTGGCCAGGCATTCAACAGGCAGGGATAGATTGGGATTGGGGGGGGGTGAGGTGGTGTTTTTAGTTCTATGGGTTTTTAATTATGTCTTTTATATTTGTATTTTATGTATTTATTGTGAGCCACCGTAGGTCTCAGGAGATAGGTCAGGATATTAAAATAAAATAAATAAATGTACCGTAGACACAAGTAAGCATTTGAGAATCACCGGTGTGACCCCACCTTGAGACTTAAGTAAAATCCCATGACTCCAGAAAGGCCCTGTTCATACAAGACGCCCCCTCCCCCTGCTCACATGGGCAACTGGGGGGAGCGTACATATGACAGCAAGTGGGGATGGGTGGAGGTGCACGAGCGCTCCCGCGCTCCACCCATTGCCAACGCACAGAGGAATTGGGGAAAACAGAGGTGACCCCATGCGTGGAG
>QEPC01001478.1:3774169-3787243 GCA_003113815.1 Sphenodon punctatus | reverse complement strand
GGGGGGGGGGGGGGGGGGGGGGACTTCCAGTTCCCCAACAGACGTTACGGGACCATTCCCCACCACAGGGTATTGACTGTGGTCGAGTGTGATCTCGTAATGTCTGAAAAATACCCTATGAATCAGGCACAGATATAAAAACAGAATACAAAACAAAGCAGCATGAAAAAGTTGCATACTGGAACAGAAAACAGTCAGAGTAGAGACCACAAAGAAATGCACATAAATGGGAGAAATTGCAGGGAGAAGAAATAGATAAGATATCTAAAGTAATTCTCTCTGTTCCTAATCATGCCACAATTTCAAAAGCTAATGATTGGTCCAAACGCATGGAAAGTTCTAACACCAGAGAAGAAATCTATTGACAAAGAGGATAAAAGGAAAAACCCAATTTGCAAGTAAGGAAAAGCCTTGAATACCTCACACAAAAGTGCATTTAATGCTTTTCGCACAGAATAAAAATGAAAGTGTCTTTGTTACATCTTCTGCTTACCTGAAAGTAGGTATTATCAGTACCACATTATTCTCAATTTTAAACCAATTTCAAAGTATCCCGAGCCCTCCCTCCCTACTACAGGCCAATTCTAGTCTAGTGCAGTACCTTCAGGAGTAACTCCTCTCAAGACTGGAATTACATGTATAAAGCAGTGAAGAGAAGGGGGGAGGAGACAACTCTCAATTCTTCAGGTATCATGCCAAATTCTGCCCAGGTAATGCACCTGGAACTGACTTGGGAAAACCTAAAAGTAATTTTAAAAATAAATTTGGGGCTACATCAACTTCTGATTGTAGTAAAATACCCTGAATTTCTGCCCCATAAATAGCTGGATGTGCCAGATTTCCATCATATAGTCTGGCAAATCTAAGAATGCTAAAATGGATTATTTAGCTTTGTTAGACATATGATGTATGTTTATTCCAGAACCCTGAGCTTGAGAAGTGGATACCTAAATATGAAAAAAAATAATTCTATCATATTACCCTCTATTCTTACGCTTGCTGCTACTAAAAACGGTAATTTTTGTTTTGACACAGACTATAGTTAAAAATTCTTCCTGACAACAGGCAACTAAATTCTAAATTTGGAGCTTTGATGAATAGGGCAAGATACTACCGCAAAAAGCAGCACTATGGATTGAAATTCTAGAGGCTCTTGCATTTTCAGGTGGAGAATCTCCTCCTTAAATGATTCCTAAATGAGGAACAGGACTTGTTTGACTCTAAAACTTTTCCTTGGTTTGCTCATATGAAGAACATACAACAATTAGGATTTCATGGAGACTGAAACTTTTATCACTCCCTCAATTTAAGCATAAGGTAAAACAAAGAATTATGGATACCTCCATTCAGGAAGACATGGCAATAGTTAGTGGCTGAAAGCTTTCATGCTAATTATCTTTTAAACAAAAATCTGAATATGAACCCTATCTTGATCCTATTCTTATCTCACAGCAACTTAAGAGTAGCTTTTGCCAGACCACATTTTGCACACACGTACTTACGGGGCGGAATATTATTCTGCACAACCAGCATTTCTGTCTATGTGAGGAGGATGTTGGTTGAGAATCTTCCCCATTTACCATTTTGATTGTGGCAATAGTCTCATTTGCTGGTATCAGATTGTTTTTTTTATTGGGAAGCAAACATCAAACAATTCATGCAGTAGCTATGTTTGCTTTCTTCTCCAAAAAATTAGACTAGCCTTCAGTTTCAATTTGTTAGAAGATAATTTTTAATTGTTTGTCTTAAATGATTAATTTTAATCATGTTAATCAGTTTTAACCATCTTAATTGTTAAATATTTTAACTGCTATTTCTAATGTGCCATTGCTATTCATTTTATAAGTTTGTAATTTTTATGATTTTGTAATTTGTAAATTTTATGATTTTATAATTTGTGACACCACAAAGCTAACAAATAAACCTTACCTGCCTGTCTACCTACCAATTTTTCAGGTCTCCACCACCACATAAGTTCCCTTATCACATTAAAATCAGCAATCAAACCAAAAAGTCTATTGGTCTCAAAGAACTGTGGTTTAACATCCAGGGCCATCAAGACCCAATGCTGTGAGGATTTTGTTCCTCACCTAGGAAAGTGATCAGTGAGGTACCTATCCCATGCAACACAAACTTGGCACACCAGGAGCTTAATATCGCACACTGGTTTCCCCTCTTATCTGTGAAAGTGAAACTAGCAAGCGCTACTACTTGT
The DNA here is from genome assembly GCA_003113815.1 of Sphenodon punctatus. Lineage (NCBI taxonomy): Eukaryota > Metazoa > Chordata > Lepidosauria > Sphenodontia > Sphenodontidae > Sphenodon > Sphenodon punctatus. Next base: position 3,785,028 of record QEPC01001478.1, on the reverse strand, counting down.
CTCACTCAGAAAGACTTTCCCCCTGGTTTACACAAGTCTCTCTATAGGTATGCATCTCCCTGTCTAGGAAATAATCTGTTAAAATGGGTAACAAAGCAAGGTTTAATCGTCATAGACTTGTAACGTTTAAGACTTATGTTTACATAGAAATAAAAAACTTCCATGAAGGGTGGCTCTTCTTTTCCTTAAAGTAAGATCCAAGTCTATTACATACATAGGGCCTTTTTACACAGACGGAGGTGGGCGGGGGGAATAGGTGTTTTCCCACAGTGGGTGGAGTTGGGTGTGTGTCAGTTTACATGGACACCCACCCACCTCCACACACAAAGCCTCCTCCGGTTTTCCAGAGGGCTCCGTGGGTGGAGATGGGTGTGCGATGGGTGGAGGCGGGTGTTGTGCAGGAGCACGCACGCACCCACCCTACCCATCCTGCTCGGTGTTCACACCAAGTGGACACCCATCCCCCCACCCACCGCTGGCCGTATACATGGACGCCGCCCTGCACACCCGCCCAACCACTGAGCGGGGGGATCCGTGTAAAAACTGCCATATATAAAAATAAATCTGAGTACATTTCTGTGAAGGAAAGGGTTATTTCCACAAACGTGTCTTTAGATTTTGGGTGTTAACACAAGTGACGGCACCACTATCATCCCACCCAGGGGTGGGAAGGGCTACCAACCCAAGCAGCTCTGGTGGCGGGAACACACATCCCCCTGTTGAGGAGTGACATGTGGCTGCCCGGTCACCCATGCCCCCACGCTGCGGCCGGCCCCTTGTCCCCTGCCATGGCTGCCAGTAACAGGCAGTCATAGCTAGCTAGCTGCCATGGCGTGCCTGTCCGGTTCAGCCCACTCTGGCCTACCTGGGCGGCTCGCAGGCTGGCTGCCAACCCCACCAGGATTTTAACTGGTCCCACATCTGGTGGGCCTGAAACAAACACATGGGGTAACACCCACAGAAGAGACTACCGCACAGAAAACGTTTCGCAATCCTCACACACACACAGGTTAATGCACATGAACTGGTATGACCATGTGGATCATAGAAAGGCCACTTGAAGGAAATCTTAATTTAGATAACATCCTTGTCTGCTTGAGACGCTAATCCAGCTTTGAGTGAATCTCCTTGACTTGTCTATCAATTAGCTTCAAAAGGTTTTCTTGCCAAAAGCATACTGAAAATAGTTTAACCACATAACTTAATCACAAGAATGTACAGTGTCCACTATTCTATAAAAAGCATTGGGGAAATACTTAAATCCTGAAAAATCAGAAAGTGGTAATTTATTGCCTGTTGTAATTCAACCCCTTGTCGATAAATATTAAAGCTATTTTAAAGGGATATCACAAACTTAAAATCTAACCAATATAAAACACACAATTTCAGATACAATGGCTGTTTCAGATGGGACGCGCCCACCGGGGTCCACCCTGCCACCACAGACCCAGGCACCTATCTGAAGGTGGTGTGGGTGGAGGTGCGCTCCCGCGACCCACGCACCGCCCACCCATGCCCCCGCATGGAGTAGCTCAGGTTTTTCCCGGTTACTCTGTCCGCGGGCATGAATGAGCGGTGAGTGGGTGTAGACATACAGAGACCGCACACCCATCTACCGCTGTGTGAAGGCTACCACAGAGACTGGAAGTGCACTGCAGACCCACCCCCTAGGCAGGTCCGTTTAAAAATGGCCTACATCCACCAAAGTATCCCTCAATTTGTGGTTATACTGTTTAAACCCGTGACAAACCCATATGGATGCAGTACTCCAACTGAGGCCTAACAAGTACAGGGTAATATGGAACAATTACTTCCCATGTTGGACACAATGCTGCTTATGCAACCCTAAAAAGGCATCTGTAAGGGCTAACAATGTGATGCTAATGTTTAGTTTGTGAATCACTATAATCTCTCAGCAATGTTGCAGTGTAGCCAGCTATCCCTTATTTTGTATTTCTGCATTTAGGTTTTCACTTCTGTGAATAATGCCTTATATTTGTCTTTGATTAATTTCTTTTTTCAGCCCAATTCTTTAGTTTATTAAAATTTTGAATTTTAAGCCTAGTCTCCTGTTTTCAATCCCTCCCCACTTTGTGTCACCTATACATTTAATAAATATAATCTCTATTCAAGTGATGGCTGTACCAGCCTCAAAACAGACCCTATCATAATGTCACGTTACACTACTCTCCGGGTACAACTTTTCAACTAACTGTGTTCCCTCCTAATAACAGTGCTGTCTAGACCACATTCCCCATGTTTCTGACCAGTCACCTTATAAAAAAAAAAGATTGGAATGGCAATATATATATTTTTATAAGTCCATCACCACTACCACCAAGTTATATCAAGGCTGTTTAACAAAACATACCCTAAAAACTTAGGGTATGTCTTAAATTGGCTCCAAGCTACTAATGCGGTTTCATAAAGCTACAAGTGGCACAACAGGATACCACTAATGCTGCTTATTTCCCTTCACTATCAAGATCTCACAACAGGAAAGGGGAGAGTGGTCCAGTAATGTCGGCAAACCTAAGTAGGGTGGACAGCACTTTGCAACATCAAAAACCAAGTTTTTTCACAAGAATGAGAAAAAAAATTGCTAAATACTGTAAACAGTACATATATATGGCTCTTAATATTTAAAGAATAAACTGCAGACACAGCAAAGATTCTTCTGCCACCAGAGCAATCTCTTGACAGACGTTTTCAATAGCACGCCCAATAATATACTGGAAATGTATTTACTTTCCAAATTTATGCTGCACTTTCCACATGTACAGTAGGACTTTTCCCCCTATCCTTGAAGTACTTACAAAGTAAGACTCATCCTCAAAGCATTCTATAGGTCTAAGCCACAGGATAAGACAGCCCATTAAGAAAGATGAACGTAAGATATTCTTGCGAAAGTAGTCGTAATAAAGGAGGTTGTGGGTATTAATGCTAAGCAGGAAGGATGCTAAGAATGGCTAGAATGAATTTTGAGAACAGACTGCAGAGAGAAAGCTCAGCAAATTTTCTATCATAGGAGGACAGCATGAAAAAAGATGTGAATTAGGTGACAGGGAGAGAATAAAAGGATCAGTAAAAGAAAATGACCAAAGTGGAAGGAGAATACGATGGAAAGGATGTGAATGTGCAATGCTAAAGGAGAATAACCGGGGGAGAGAATAACCCCTACCCCTCACCAAAAGCCTGACGGAACAGCCAGGTCTTACATATGCACCGAAATAGCAGGAGAGTGGGAGCCAACCGAGTCTCCTCTGGGAGCGAATTCCACAGCACAGGGGCGGCCACCCGCCTTGCCCGGGTAACCTCCAAAAAGGCTCCCACAGATGATCTTAAGGGTCGCACAGGCACATGGGGAGTGAGGTGGTCCCACAGATAAGCAGAGTCCAGGGTCTGAAAGGCTTTAAAGGTTAAAACCAGCACCTTGAACCTGGCCCGGTGCTTTATAGGCAGCCAGTGCAGCGCCCGGAGCACTGGTGTCATGTGCTCCCTGCGACCCACCCCCGTAAGGAGACGGGTCGCGGTATTCTGCACCAGCTGCAGCCTCTGGACCAGCTTCTCGGGCAGCCCCACGTAGAGCACGTTGCAGAAATCCAGCCTCGAGGTGATGAAGGCATGGATGACAGTGGCGAGGTCGGAGTCTGAGAGATACGGCCGAAGCCGCCGGACAAGATGTAACTGCCGAAACACACTCCCCGCCACGGCCACAACCTGAGATTCCAAGCTGAGCCGCGAATCAAGGAGCACACCCAGACTCCGCACTTGAGACACCATGGGGGGGCGAACCCCCCCAACAAGAGGAGATTCAACCACCCCCAGGCTCCCCAAGCCCTCGCCCACCAACATCACCTCCGTCTTGTCAGGATTCAGTTGCAGATGGCTCAACCTCATCCAAGCCCCCACAGCTGACAGGCACTGGGAAAATAAGGAGACTGCATGGCCTGGGTCGGTGGAAAAGGAGAGGTAGAGCTGAGTGTCATCAGCATACTGATGACACTGCATGCCCTGAAACCCCCTCACGATCTCCCCTAACGGCTGCATATAGATGTTAAACAAGAGGGGGGACAGAATGGCACCCTGCGGGACTCCACACGTGAGGTCCCGGGGGGAAGACGTACACTCCCCCAAGACCACCCGGTGAGTTCTCCCGGCCAGGAATGAACGAAACCAGTCCAAGACCGTTCCGCCAATTCCAGCACGGTCCCGCAGGCGAGTCACCAACACCTCATGATCGACTGTGTCGAATGCAGCCGAAAGGTCTAGCAGGACCAGTAAGGTCTGACGACCCTGGTCCAACGCCAGACGGAGATCGTCAACCAAGGCCACCAATGCCGTCTCCGTACCATACCCAGGCCGAAACCCAGACTGGGAGGGATCAAGGAAACCGATGTGGTCCAGATGCTCCTGGAGCTGTCGTGCCACAGCCCGTTCAATAATCTTCCCTAAAAAGGGAAGATTAGAGACCGGCCGATAACTGGCAGGAGCATCAGCGTCAAGAGATGGTTTCTTGAGCAGGGGTCTAACCACAGCCTCTTTTAGGCAGTCAGGCACCCTGCCCTCCCGAAGGGAGGCACTAACCACCCCAGCCAGCAATGGCCGTAACGTCTCATGGCTAGCTTTCACCAGTCAGGACAGGCACGGATCTTGTTCACAAGTAGTGCCATGAACAGATTCCCAACAAGGACTCCACATCGACAGGTGCCACCATCTGAAACTGATCCCACAAAACAAGACAGGACATCCACAGCCCCAAGATGATCCTCTGCAATAACTGCGGTACCGAAATAGTGGTGGATGCAAGCAATCTTATCTACAAAGTACTCGATAAACCGGTCACAGCGGTCACTGGATTGCTCCAGGTCCAGGTGGAGGCAGGCAGGACTGACCAAGCCTTTCACCACCCGGAAAAGCCCCGTTAGACGTGACTTTGCAGATGCAATAAGGGCAGCAAAGAACTGCTTGTTCGCTGCCTGCGCCGCCACAGCATAGGCCTTTAAACTGCTCTTATGCTGCAATAGATCATACTGGGTACGAGTCTGGCGCCACCATCGCTCTAACCGCCTGTTCTCCTGTTTCAAACACCGCAGGTCCCTCAGTAAACCAAAGAGACCTGCGGGAGGGCAGCGGACGCCTGGGAGCCACTCTGTCAATGGTCTCAGCCAACAAGGTGTTCCAGAAGGCCACGAGATCATCAATAGAGTGGGTGTCAAGGTCCAGGGGAAACTCCCACAAAGCATTCTGAAACCGATCCGGTTCCATAAGTCTCCGGGGGCAGACCGATCTAATAGGTCCTGCACCCTGTCGGGGGCTAACATGCACCAGGATACACACCTTAAGGAGGTAATGGTCAGACCATGACAAAGGCTCTACCCCCCGCCTCAAGGCCGGTGCCCTTTGATTCCAGTCATCTCCTGTCCACTGCACCTGAGTCACCATTGGTATTTATCACATAAATTGAGTCTCCTTCCTCAGGAGAAGAGGCTTGTGCTATAATCCACTGCCTGGTACAAAACATTAGAGGCATTTACTGGGGGAGCCCCATCCTGCCTATGGAGACTATTGGAGAAAGCGGGCTGAGATACTGACTGTCCTCGCTGAGGCACAGCCTGATCTATGCTAGAAGAAAAAGTTCTCGGGGAGGGGCCGACGTTTATGCCATCTGCTGAAAGCTGAGTAACACGCTGGCCATCTCCTGTGCATGCAGGAAGAGGCGGAGACTCGTAGTTAAGAGCCTGGCCCTCAATCTGTTGGAGGCGCCCTTCAAGGTGTAGAACTGTAGGCTTGTTTAAAGTTACTGTCCCCCCAGAACTCCCAGTAAGATCCTGCAGCCCACGCACCTTTGCAGGGTTGCCCAGTGAAATAACGGTGCTGGTTGTGTTATCCAGGGGAAGAAGGGCTGAGGTATCATGTCCACTTGGGGAGGTCTTAATAGGGCCTTGAATAGAGGTGCACACCAGTAAATTGGAATTTAAGGGGGATGATTGCTGGAAAGTTAAACACTCAGAGAAACACACCCCTAGTCCATTACCACCCTGCCCTACGTTATACTTCTCCAGTTGTGAGTGAAGCACATTCATCCACGCAATAAGTTTTCCCTGTACTTCGGGCCCCATGATAGCTTGAGGCTGTACAGTTAACCCCCCAACGGGCTGGGGTGGAAGAAGTTCCCTAGCGCCCCGCTGGGGGTCAACCTCCATCTCTATCTCCTTTGTTAAATCTATGGGAGGCAGTGGGATTGCTGGATTCCCCTTGGTCTGCACTAAACCAGAGGTATAAGCTGGGATCCTAGCGAAATAAGGAGAGTCTGTGGGACAGTGGTCAAGAGAAGAAGTTAAGAGGGGATCTCCGGATTTCCCCCGGTATACTTTTGACACAAATATATTCCTGGCCCGTAAGCTTTTAGCCTGATGGAGTATGCTTCTCACCACAGGCTGGGAATTAAATAAAACATTTATTACCCAGCGGTCCCCAGCCGTACAGAGATGGTCAAGATTTATAATATCACGGCTTGTCACCCTTACCCTTAATAACACTCTTAGATGTTTGGCAACATCCAAATCCGTATTCCAGAAGGGAAGCTGCCCAGAGGGTAGTGAGAGAATTGTAAAAATAACATTCAATGGCAAAAATGCCAAATTTGCAGTATTAAACAGGCCCATTTCTTGAGAGGGGACACTGGGCGCCAGACTGGGATCTGAGTAGTGGCAAAGGTCCCAGGTTACCAGGAACCTGAGATAGTTGAGAATTACTGGCAATCACTGCACGTTTTCTTCCAGCTGGGCCGGCTGTAACAAAGAGGACAACGTCCTCATCTCAGATTTTAAGGTGTTAAATTGGCTAAATAGATATTGCACAGTGTTAGCTGTTAATGCCACATGGTCTCCCAGGAAGGACACAAGCTTTGAATTTTCTAGTCCCTGGCCTGCTCTAGCTGAATTTGGAGAAACATAATAATCCTGTGGGGCTTTATCTAAAATGGGAGATAGATAGTGGGCTGGGCTTGACTCGACACTAGGGTAAGAGTTAGTCAGATATCTTCTCGGCAAATTTCAGGAATGGCTAGAGGAGAACGACGTCATTTTTCCAGAATAAGCGGGCTTCAGGTCTGGCCACTCTACGGTGGACCATGTTTTGGTTCTTAAGCACTTAACAACCAAGTATGCCTTATCTCGGTCTGGCATCCCCGTGTATTGCTGCTTTGTGGATCTGAAAGCCGCATTCTACTCCATAGATAGGGAACGGGTCTGGCTAAAACGTAGCTATTCTCCAATAGATGGCCGCTTGATTTATTTGATAATTAAGTTGCACCATGATAATACCCTCCAAGTTCGCCCTGCTTCGGACCAGGCTCTCACAAACGACATTCCACTGGAATGTGGTGTGAGGCAGGGTTGTATTCTAGCGCCGACCCTATTCAATTTTTACGTAAATTATTTATCCCCTTTTATGGTTGCGTGAGATACGCTGGGCGATCGAAGACTGCCCTTTTTACTATATGCGGATGACACGGTCTTGCTCTCTTTAACGCAAGTCGGTCTACGCCGAAGCATCCGGAGTTTTGCTTTGCATTGCACTCAAGAAAATCTGACGATTAACCACTCCAAGACTAAAGTCTTGGTGATAGGCCATAAGCGGTAACAACATAGATGGCAAGTGGATGGTCTCCCGATGGAGCAGGTCCGGGCTTTTAAGTATCTGGGGGTAGTATTTTCAGCCTCGGGGGGATGGGCATCGCATGTGCAGGCAACTATGCTCCAGGCCCAAAAGACATCGAGTACGATAATCAGCTTCTTTAGGGTGGGAGATTGGTGGGGCCGGCCCTCCGACTGTTTAAGGCGAAGGTGGTACCACAATACTTATATGTGGTGGCTATATGGGGCCTCGCTGTTCTGGACAGACTGGAAGGAACCCAGAACTCCTTTTTGCATACAATTCTGGGGGTGTTCCTCTGGTGGCTTTGAGGGCCGAAACAGCAATAAGAACAATCAGGTCCCAAGCTTTAGTGGCTACCTTTAATCTATGGCTGAAGGTGGCTATTTTCCCTCCCGCCTCGGGCTCCCTCCTGGCATACTTTCACAGGGAAAGTAAGGAAGATTCTTGGTCCTGTTCTGTTGGGATGGAGCTCTCCAAACTGGGCCTGTCAAGAGAGCATTTGATAGGTGTGGGCCAAAAGGGTGCCATGAGGTTAATCAAGCAAAGGATTGGGGACCAAGAATTGCAGACAGAAAACATAGCATGGTCTAGCCAGAAGGTTGTGCCGGGCTATGCCTTCTCTGGCCCTCCTGTCTTTCCATCACAATATCTAATTAACTGGCCGTCCTGGGCCCTTAGGAGGGCATTCACTTTAATGCGCCTGAATGCGTTTCCCTCTGCAGTCCTCGCTGGCAGATATTACAATATCCCTAAAGAGCTCAGATTGTGTTTATCTTGTGACCTAGTGGTCCCTGAAACAGCTAAGCACATAATCCTGGACTGCCCAGCTTATAGCCATTTGAGGGGGAAATACATTAGGGTTTTTATTGGTAACTTACCTGCTGAGGCGCCTGATGAGCTTAAACGGAAGATCTTGCTGGATAGGGGTGATTCAGCACGCTCTAGGGCCGTGGCTGCTCTGTGTGCCTGTATTATGTTTTATAAGCAAAGATCTGGAACTGCTCCTGATGTTTGACTGAATTTTCATGGGCAAGTATTACTTGTTGTTTTATTTTTGTAAAGTGTAACCTTGATAAGGTTCTCACTTTTTAATTTTTGTTTGTCCCACTTATTTATGTTCGCTACTACCCTTTGTATTCATGCAATGTATTGTTATGGCCTACGGTCAACAATAAAGATTTACCTTACCTTACACCAGCAATGTCAAGCAGCAAGAAGAAAGAGGGTTGCAAATAATTTATTACAAGATCGTTTTACTTTTTAGGCCACTTATACACACATTTTACTGCATAGTTAACTGATGTGGGTATCTACTGCACAGTTACCTAGCGCTCAATACAGTGTACACACAAACAGCAATATTACATTTCCCTTTCAGTGGTGTATACTGCTGTTATCTGGCAGCTAATTTTATTTACTCAGCAATTAAAGGCATATGTTTAAATCAAGAGTGGAATATTCCAATTGATCTTTTCACTTTAGGAAAAAATAACTTTTCCTGGACCTGTGGCATCTTGAAAGGAAAGTCTGGGCCCAACAGCTTGTCTTGATGATAAATTGAGACATTTTAGTAGCACTGATCCAGACAGTCTATTTAGTTCTGTAGCCAGAAGGGTAGAGGAGCTTTTAGGTTTTTTTGCAGATAAAAGGTAAATTTTTAATGCTGCATTATTTCTAATTTTACTGATTTTACCAACTAATTTAATCCCTCTGCATAAACTACAGAAACAGAAACATCAAATGTTTCTATTTCAGCAGCACTTACAAAGAGTAAGGTGTTTATTTTGTAAACGTTTCATTTTGTTTAAAGGGGGGGGGGGGGAAATCAAAGGTAAGTAGGACCCCAGATTTGTGCTGGAAACACCTATTAATATAAATCAGAGTTCTGCATAAAAAACCCAACCGCAAAAGGGAAAGGGTTTGCACTGATGCTTTAAATACTAGTAGAGGTAGCAAAAGCAGGAAGCCTAACAGATTTGTGTACAAAGTCTTTAAATATCATTAGGCAATATTGGCCTTGAATAAATAAAACAAATCCAAACATTTATATTCAGAAAATTACCAATCATCTCAATTTATAAAGAAACTGCCAGTTATTGTCATACTGGACTATCACCGAATGAATTACATTTATATTTTCATCCCCCCGTCGTTTTTATGATTCAATTACTGGTGGTATTTTGTGGCAGAATCTTGTATACTAAGCGCTCTGACATATACTTCATAGAAAAACTCAAGTCTTGCACCAGAAGTCAGAATACTTCTTTGCCATTAGGCATAGCTCAACAATACAGCAAGACCAGTGGATAGACTCATCTGTGCAGAAAAGCACACACACACACACACACACACACACCCTCCCCCAAGATCTCCCAATTTTTGTTTCAGACTCTGCAAAACGCAGCAAGACAAGGCAGGTCTTACTCACACAAAATAGTAAAGCCTGGTTAACTGTGTTTACCCCTCAGATATTGGTAGGGAGACGCCAGGTCCTTCCAGGAGATTAGCCTTCTCGGGTAAAGTATCCCTTGCCTTGCACAGAAATAGCTACCCCGGCAGGTAGGTAGGTATGGTGAAGAGACCATGGTAAACCCGGGGCGACATTGGGGGAGGGGGTGAACTAGGACCACAGTAAACCCGGGGCGACATGGGGTGTGGGGTGTGTGAACTAGGGCCACAGTAAACCCGGGGCGACATTGGGGGAGGGGATGAACTAGGGCCACAGTAAACCCGGGGCGACATTGGGGGTGTGTGAACTAGGGCCACAGTAAACCCGGGGCGACATTGGGGGTGGGGGTGAACTCGGGCCACAGTAAACCCGGGGCGACATTGGGGTGTGAACTAGGGTCACAACAGCGACTGAACCTTCCAAACGTGAAGAAGTCTCTAGCCGAGCACAAACACGGGGTGTCCGTCCCCCCTTTTCTGCTTTAAAATGTTTTAGACTCGAAACAGCCACAGAAGTGGTTAAAAGTTTTACTGCCCCCGAGACACACGTTGCCCCCTCCCCAAGGCACTGGCAACACTTCCCCCTCCTCTCCCAGCGCTCAGTGATTGAAGCGCGACACCGGGTGCGGGGGGGGGGCACGGGGCCGCCCTAACACACACACACACCCCCCCGCGCTCTCACCGATCTCTGGGAGGCCGAGCCCTGCAGCACGCGGGAGAGCGCGGCCATCAACATCTTGCGCATGAGG
>QEPC01001478.1:3755374-3768460 GCA_003113815.1 Sphenodon punctatus | reverse complement strand
AGCAGACTGTGAGGAGCTGCAGCAAGATCTTACAAGACTGGGTGCCTGGGCATCTAAATGGCAGATGAGATTTAATGTGGACAAGTGCAAAGTGATGCACATCGGGAAAAATAATCCAAATTATGAGTACATAATGCTGGGTACTAAGCTAGAAGTTACCACTCAGGAAAAGGATCCGGGAGGGAGTGTGGACAATACAATGAAATCCTCAGTCCAGTGTGCAGCAGCGGTCAAAAAAGCAAATAGAATGTTAGGAATTATTCGCAAGGGAATAGAGATTAAAACTGAGGATGTCATAATGCCTCTATACAAATCAATGGTGCGACCGCACCTTGAATATTGTGTGCAGGTCTGGTCGCCTCATCTCAAAAAAAACATAGCGGAACTAGAAAAGGTCACAGAGAAGGGCAACAAAAATGATCCAGGGTATGGAACAGCACCTGCATGAGGAGAGGCTTGATGGGTTGGGGCTCTTCAGCTTGGAAAAGAGACAGCTGAGAGGAGATATGATGGAGGTCTATAAAATCATGAGTGGTGTGGGACTTGTAAACCGGGAACGGTTATTTACCCTCACAACTAATACTAAAACTAGGGGACACTCCATGAAACTCACAGGTGGCAGAGTAAAACAGACAAAAGAAAGTATTTTTTTACTCAGCGTAAAATTGGGTTGTGGATTTTGCTGCCAGAGGCTGTGGTAAGGGCCAGTACTATCACTGAGTTTAAAAGAGGTTTGGACAAGTTTCTGGAAGATAGTTCCATAGCAGCTATTAGCCAGATAGGATTGGGGAACAAAACCCTTTACTGTCAGGAGCCTGGGGATGACCCACAGGGAATGGATAGCAGGGTGACCTGTTGAGTGCTTCTCCCAGGCCCCCGTGACTGGCTACTGTTGGAGACAGAATGCTGGGCTCGATGGACTGTTGATCTGATCCAGTATGGCACTTCTTTTGTTCGTATGTTCTTATATTCCTGGAAAATAATCTCATATACAGTGAAATCTATAGGACAATTTCTCTGAAGAAGTGATGGGAAACATATGGCCCATAGGCCAAATCTGGTCTGTGACTGTTTTTTATTTGCCCCCTTTTCAGTCCTGGATCTGGCCCATTGATCCAGCCCCAATCCTCAAGCCCTGAAAGGCTAATCTCTGTAGAAGGGCGTGAAAATGAAGGCATACATTTAAGCAGAGGGACGGATCCATCCATCACAGATCCATGATATAGACCCTCCTCTTCCTTCCTCCATCCCAAACACACTCTTTAAGCACCACTGCCAACAATTCCTATCTGGCTGCAGAATTTGTACTAATTTTCAAAGTGGCTTGCATATGGAAAAAGTTTTCCTACACCTGCTCTAAAATGTGGTTTCACTCTGAAAAGTACCTTTCGCTGCCAAAATGGCGGCGACAGGCATTTTGTGCACCCCCTCCTTTACGCGTTCCCAAGACGAGGCGCAGAGGAGCGGGAACGTGCGGCCGCTGTGGGCCGTCCTCTTAGAGGGTGGCACCGCTGATTGGTTGTTGTGGTACAACAATCCCAGGGAACGAGGCGCGCGCATAGGGGCGTGGAGGTCCCGTCCCTGTTAGAAGGGGCGGAATCCCGAAAGGGCCAAGAAGCCGCCATTCGGCTCATGGCACGGAGGCGATCAGGGGCAGAAATCCCCAGCTCCGGTCAGTGCATCCTGCCTCAAGCCGAAGCCTTGTTCATCTCCCTAGACCCTAGCCAGATTGGGGTGGGTAAAGAAGAAGGGAGAGGGACAAAAGAAGAAGGGGAAAAGGGCTTAGAGGGACAGGGTGGAGCAAAGACTCGAAGAGTCGCCTGCCCCCACAGCTGAACCTGTGGGGCCAGAAAATTTCCCCACCCGGGAGACACTGATGGAGCGCCTCCTGGCCTGTGAAGCCCTCCTTTGGGTGCAGGGTGAGCTGCCGCGCATCGGGGGAGGGGACAACGTGGGTTTAGGGCCATCAGGCCCAGGGACCAGCGGGACGCCACAGTCCCCACCCAACCCAGTGGGTGCAATCGGGGGGCAGGGTTCATGGGAAAACCCTGGTCCCCGGGTATGGGGAGGAACCAGGCCGGCAGCACCCCCTGAGCGCTATGGGGGTGCCTTATACAGACCCTTGCTGTGGAATAGCCCAGCAAGGGGAGCCACCAGGCCACAACCAGGGATGGTCCCCCAGCCACAGGGGCGCAGCCAAGGGGCTGCAGGGATGGCCCCGATGGATGGGGGAATGGGCCAGACCAGGCCAATGAAGTAAATCGGCCCAGGAAAGCTGGGCCTAAGTTAGATCAGGCCGAGGCCAGAGGTGTGCCACCTGGGCAGCATGAGGTGGGCAATCTGCCATGCCACGGACAGGCAGGCGAGGAGCACCAGGACATTTATGGTATTCCCAGAATGGGCCTGTACCAGTGTCAGTGTGTTGACCCCGGTTTACCGGGGCCATTGGGAGTAAGGGCGTTTATAGACGAAACAAAAAAGTCGGCTGATCCTTTGATCAGCCGCCTTTCTTGCCGCTCATCTACATGCTTGGCCTGCTTTTTAATCCGCGTCAGAGGGGGCAGGCGATCCTGCCCCCTCCGACGCAGATTCCCGAAGTGCCGGCTTTACGCCGCACTTCCTGGTTCCGCGGGCGAGTGCGCATGCGCACTCGCACTCTGCGCCGTGTCTGAACAGCAGACACGGCACGCAGAGACGCCCCGGGGGAAAAGCTGGCATTTGGGCGATCCCGCTTGTAAGCAGGATCATCTATAAACGCCCTAAGGGTGGCAGCAGGGTTAGCCCAGGGGGGAGTAGGGGTCCTGCCCCGGCTCCTGTTGTACCCCCTGCAGATGGACCGCCACCTGCGACCAGGAGACGAGTGGAGGCCTCCCGCCTTTCTGAAAGGACATCCGACGCCAAAATGTGGAGAAGGATTGAGGCAATAGAAAGGGAGCTGTGTCGCGGAAATGACGAAGGAGTGGGACTGGTCTACAGGGCCCCAGCTGAAGACATCAGGGAACAGTCAGCGCCCCAAATGGGTGAGAGTGGCATGGAGGGAATGCCAATGGGGCAAGAGCAAGGGAACTGTGTGGCCGAGCCCGATACCGGGCTGGGTCAGGGGCTACCCCAGGTCGGGCAGTAACCAGCTTGGCTGGGAACAGGGCAGCCCACTGGTTGGTCCCCCTCTCTCCCCCACCCTCCACAGACAGGCACCCCACAGATGGTATGGTGGGGAACCAGTGGGCTTGGATAACCCCAGTAAATGTTCAGTCACTGGCGGTTGGCCCATTCAAACAAAGAGAGGGGCTGAGCCCGATAGTGGGAGCAGTGGGATTGTCGTCATGGGCGGGGTGTGTGTGAGATTCCCCAGAGCACGACGAGTGAGGCAGGCACGGGTGGTCAGACAGTACTCCGCCCTGCGCCGCCACCAGGGGGGGCCATGCCGAGTGTGGCAGCCCCATTTGGCGAGCATTTGCACCCAACCACGAAAGAGAAGATCTTAAAGGGAGAATATGTGGACCTGTTTGCGCTGCTATTCAGCGACCCAATTAGCAATCACCCAGAACAGGAGGAAAATAAGGAGAAGGAGAAGTTCTACCGCCCCAAGGCAGATAGGAACTGGGAGAATTGGACGGCAGCTTTCGCAATCTACATGGGGGTATTAATTCAGGTAAACCCAGAGTTACACAAATATAGTGACATAGTTAGGAGGGCCTATGGGACCGGTCCGCCGGGAGCATGGTTGCATTATGACGAGGCGTTTCATCATAGGGCAGCCACAAACCTGGGATTACGCTGGGACATGCATGCGCCAGATCTCTGGCTTGAATGTATGATAGATGTGACACGGGCCCCCTAGGTGGCTAGCAGTCACCCGTTGGTCATGGGGAGGGTCGCCCCTGCCAATGAATATGCCGAAGGTAGGAAATGAGGACAAGGGCAGGCTGGCCCCTGTTGGGAATACAACAGGGCTGGACATTGCGCCAAGGTTTCCTGCCACTTTCGACACAATTGTTCGACCTGCGGAGGAACACACCCAGCTACCAAATGTTTTCGCCTGAAGATGTGTGGCTAGAGAGGGAACAATGGGCAAAAAGGAGGGGGCGGTAAACCCAATCAGGGACCTCCCGGGCAAGGACGAACTACAAAGGGGGCCGACGCCGGTCAGGTATGACCGCCTCGAGGCGGCACTCAGGTTCCACCCCCAAAGGTTGGAGGTAGAATATATGGTTAAAGGATTAAGGCAGGCTTCAATATACCAGTCGGTCCGGTTATAGCGACCCCCTGGCCTTCAAACTTGAAATCTACCCGGGGATTGGAGCATATAATTAAACAGAAAATTAAGAAGGAGGTAAATGAGGGCAGGGTAGTGGGGCCTTTCCGGGAAGCCCCACTACACAATCTGGTAGTGTCACCATTGGGTGTAGTCCCAAAGAAGGCAGCGGGCGAGTTCCAGATGATACATCACCTTTCCTATCCTAGGGGTGGATCGGTCAATGATGCCATCCCTAGGGAGCTCTCGACAGTTAAATATGCATCCTTTGATGTGGCTGTCGAGAGGGTTAAAGCAAAAGGAAAAGGGGTTAATGGCCAAATGTGATGTGAAATCCGCATTCCGCCTGCTGCCGGTTAGCCCAACGAATTTTCACCTGCTGGAATTTCAGTTTGAAGGACAGTTTTATTACGATCAAGCCATGCCAATGGGCTGTTCGATATCATGCTCAGCTTTTGAGAGATTCAGTTCCCTTGTCAAGTGAATTTTTAGGCAGCGGATGCCCGGGGTGGGCGTAACCAAATATTTAGATGATTTTTTTGATCATCGGCTCCCCCCGATCAGATGAATGCGCGGTCACCCTGGAACAGTTCCAGGCGATGGCGGATGAACTGGGCATCCCATTGGCACCTGAAAAGACGGCCACTGTCATCGCATATTTGGGAATTGAGTTGGACTCAGTTAGTATGATATCTCGGTTGCCGAAAGAAAAATTGGAGGCCCTAAACAATAAGATCACAGCATGTTTAGGGAGTAGCAAGATCACTGTCCTCCAGCTGCAATTGCTTATTGGCAGCTTAAATTTTGCCTGTAGGGTGGTAGCACCAGGTCAAGCATTCCTGTTGAGATTGTATAATAACTTAAAGGGGAACTTGCTTCCGCATTACCGCATCAGAGTTACCAGGGAAATGAGAAAAGATCTGGAGCTGTGGTTGACCTTTATGGAGGATTTTAACGGGGTCAGTTTTTTGAGAGATCAGTGGTTGTTCAAGGATGACCTACAGGTGCACTCTGACGCTGCTGGGGTAATGGGTTCGGAGTGTACTTTGAGGGTGCATGGGCTACAGCACCCTGGCTCGAAAGGTGGCACACAGCAGGGGTAACTCGAGATCTGACATTTTTAAGGCTATTTCCCATCCTGGTGGCGGTAATGCTGTGGGCAGATCGCTTTGCCAATCACTCTGTGCTCTTCTGGTGTGACAACTTAGCAGTTGTCCACATTGTCAACTCACTGTCCTCCAGATCAGTAAGAGTGATGGGGGCTCGTGCGGTCAATGGTACTTACATGCCTGAAACACAACATCTTATTCAGGGCATGGCATGTCCCTGGAATCGACGGCATTGCTGATGCCCTGTCTCGATTCCAGATGGACCGATTTTGTCAACTGGCACTGGAGCCACGCCCGGACCCCGAACCATTGCCCATGGGAATATGGAACATTGGGAGTTAGATCTCCTGAATACCATCCAGTCCTCCCTCACCCCTAAAATGCAGGTCGCCTACGGTAGGGCTTTTAGGGAGTTTCAGAATTTCCGGGAGCAAAAAGGGTGGGCGTCGGGCTTTCCCATTTTAGAGCAGGAAATGCTACAATTTGTTATGCAATTACATGAAGGGTATGTCGGGAGGCACTATCTCTGGGAAAATGGCAGTGTTAAATTTCATTAGCAAATGCAGGGGATTCCCTCCACCCGATGGGGGTTTCTATCTCAAACGCATGCTAGAGGCCTGGGCCCTGTCACCCGCTCCTCCTCGACCGGTGCGTGCTCCTATCATGACACCGATCCTTGAGCGGGTTGCTGAGGCCATGGCTAGGGTCTGTTACAACCAGTACGAGGCACAGTTATTTAGAACTGTGTTTGTGATACTGTATTTTGGGGCCTTTAGAATTAGTGAGGTGATCTGCAGCACCTCGTCCGACGCTTTGGATCGGGCGCTTTCGGTCTCAGACATAAGCATGACCCAGACAACTCTCAGCATCCATTTGAGAATGTATAAAACAGACCAGAGGACTCGGGGCCACACCACTGAGTTGTTCCCAGCGGACCCGCCAATTATATGCCCCTTACAGCAAATTACGAGATACATGGCCATCAGACCCAATCAGTCGGGCCCCTTGTTTATACACCAGCATGGCACTCCAGTGATGAGCTATCAAGCAGCGGCCATACTCTGCGGGGCTCTTAAGGAAATTGGCCTCCCCCCAGGGAGCAATGGGACCCATTCCTTTCGAATACAAGCTGCCACCATGGCTGCAGCAGCAGGGTTATCAGAAGCAGTCGTCAAGGCGGTGGGGCATTGGCGGTCAGGGGCTTATAAGAAGTATGTGCACTGCTACCCACATTAACCCTCCTTTCCTTCTTTTATTTTCTGTTTGGACGCATAGGTGCCCAGTTGCCTCGACGAGTTGTGTGGATCGTGGGCCACAGCTTGGTTCGATGGGCGAGTAGGGTAGCGCATTGCATCCCCCTTGGTTCACAGATGGGTTTAGAAGATAGGGCATCCATAAAGTGGTTTGGAAAAAGCGGGATGCGCTGGAGCCACCTATTACCGATGTTGAGCAGTTTGAGGAAGTTACCCTCCCCGGACATATTAGTTATTCATCTGGGGGGAAATGACCTCACGAACTGTAAAGCGGTTGGGTTGATAGTTCAAGTTAAACAGGAGTTATTCCAGGTTAGGCATTGGTTTTGGGGGGTTAAAATAGTATGGGCCGCTATGGTACCTAGGATTAAATCGGCAAATGCGCTTAGGCCGGGTAGAATAGATAAGGCTAGAAAGAATGTGAACCATGAGGTGGGTAAATGGGTTATAGGACTTGGTGGTTCCATTTTACGCCACCAATGGGTTGTACACACCCAGGGCCGATGGTGTGCACTTGTTGGAAATGGGTAACGAAATGTACTTGGCCCACTTGGCTGGGCACTTGAGTGGCCTAGTGGGAGAATAGGTGGTGGGTGTCGGGGCAGGCTGTAATCACCTGCCCCTATGTGGTAGGGGTCCAGCATGCTATAGGATAAATAAGTATTGGTAGGAAATAGAGGGGGCATCTCCTTAAGAGATGGGGGGTGACACTCGCTGTAATGCGGGGTGCAGCATGCACTGGGGTCATCCCCTGAGGAGGTGTGGGCCTTGACTTGGTGTCCAGGGGCATGCGCTGTCTCCGCACTGGGTCGATGTTTCTCTCCTTACCCAGATAAAATGTTGGTTGTTTCTCCTCCGCCTTCCGTACGGTCAAGCCTGAGCGCTGTCGAGGGGGCAGGGTTTAAGATTAAGGCACTGTCAACGGAGGGCGCATCTGGGCAGTGCCACAGTTAATAAGATAAATTACATAGGTAACATGCTGGACCCAGAATTGCTGAGGCAATTCACCCACCATCTATTAAGGCAAAATGTGTCATCAATAAAGAGTGCGGCCCGTTTTAACACCATCACAGTCTCTGCATCTCATTGGGGTGGGGTGTGCCGACAAGTGACTCCACAAAAGTAGTATTTGTAGGTTCTGTGTTACCTTCGTTTCATGACACCAGACAATATAGCACAAACAAAAAGGTCCCAGTACATTAGATACCATACAAAACTGCTAAGAAGACATTATCTCTGAATAACTTCCAGACTGATTTCAGATATGATTTAATAAATAAGGGAAGAAGCTATAACGAAATTATGTTGTGGGAATGGGTGGTAGGAAAAAGGCAGCATCAATAGGAAAATGAGTAGTGCCCTTCTGGGTCAGACCAATGGTCCATCGCGCGTAGCATCCTGTCTCTGACAGTGGCCAATCTCAGTTGCTTTGGAGAAGTACCCAACATGTCCCTCCCAATGGGCAATCCAATCCATTCCCTCTTTTTCACTCCAAGCTCCTGACAATATGAAGTTATGTCCCGTAAACCTACTTGACTAATAGTCATTAATAGACCTACTCTCCAAGAACTTATCCAATCCGTTTTAAAAACCAGCTATACTACTGGCCTTGATCACATCCTCTGGCAACAAATTACACAAGTTAATTGTGCATTGAGTGAAAAAAACCCTTTCTTTTATTTGTTTTAATTTTGCTGCCCGTTAGCTTCATGGAGTGTTCCCTAGTTCTAGAACTATTTGAGAAGGTAAAATAACTGCTTCCTATTCATGTGTTCCTCACTACTCATGATTTTATAAACTTTATCATATTCCCTCTCAGTCACCTCTTCACCCCCCATTTAGCCCTGGAGGCAGACATTTGGTCCTCTTGCTACCTTTTTTTATATGTGGAATACATTTAATCTGGGCTTCCAGGATGGTGTTTTTAAATATATATATATAGCATTAATATTAGAATACGTAGACTAATGCTACATAGAATAGCATTGTTCAGTTAGTCAGCTTGTGAGATCTGACAGAATCGCAGTAAAATTTGATTTGGCTGCAAGCTTTAATAAAATATAACAAAGCTACTTGTAGGAGAGCAGAACAGCTAGTTGCCTTGGCAACAAAATATTTAAGCTCAGACTATTGTGTAAGGGACTTCAGGATATGAGACATGAGTGTGTATTTTTCAACTTGCCTATGGCCATGTTGGAAACGTCTTGCATATGTGACTGGACTGGAATATACCGCCAAATCTGGCAGCTTCTCCAGGTGACTCCACCTTGTGTTCCCTAGGTTGGGCACAGCACATTTAAAATGAATATATCCAAACATAGGTCTAAATTATGCTCTCAAGAGTTTTTCCAATAGAATCCACCAGAGGGCAGAATTTGACCCATGGATAATTTATATATTCATTATGCACACAGTTTTTGCAAATTGTGTGCATGTGTGGATTTAGCACTTGTGGAAGGGGATACACTGCCTGCACTAGAGACTGGAGCCAGTTATTTAGCCAATAAAAAGATCCAGCAATATATATTTCACTGGCTTGAAACAAGTAATCAGTGTGCTTCATACCTGACTGGAATGGAGTGGCCTCTCCCACATCTTCCCCTCTCAGGATTTCTCCACCCATGTATGTACAGTGCTGCTTTGGTAGGAGGGGCAGGGTAAACATCTGTAAAATAAATGAATAAATAAATAAATAAAATATTCCCATTACCCTCAGTCCCCTAGTTCCAGTTTGCGGTGTTTGGCTGTGGCCCTCTTGGGTAGGCTGCTCAAGGCAGGGGCTCACTCCTTGAGCTCCCAGTCTATACCTTGTGACCCCTCTCTGAACTTTTGACGTTTTTGTCCTAGCTGGCTCTCAACTATCCCTAGTCTGGCTATTAGCTACACAGTAAGTGGCTGAGTTGTTGACCTACAAAGGCCCTCTTCACATGAACCGGGAGGAGCCATGGTGCTGGGGGGGAGGGGGATTTATTTACTTATTACATTTATAACCCGCCCCTCCTGAAACAGCTGGGGGCGGCTTACAATCTCTCTCTCTCTCTCTCTCTCTCTCTCTCTCTCAATAAAAATACAACCATAAAATATTTAAAACACTCAAAAATACAACAATTAAAACAGGACCAGGGAACATGATAAATAATACAATAAATAAGGATGAAGGGGGATAAAAACCCCTCCTAACCCCCCCTTTCCCCCTCCCCAAAGGCCTGGGCAAACAGCCAGTTTTACAAATTCACCGGAATGTTAAACGGCTTGGGGCTAGGCGAGCTTCCTCCGGCAGGCAGTTCCAAAGGTGCGGCGCGGCCACCGAGAATGCCCTCTCCATTGTGGCCCCCCACTTAACACGGGGGACCTCCAAGAAGGCACCCCCGGCAGACCGAAGGAGCCGCTCTGAGGTGCGGAGGGCAAGGCGGTCCCTGAGGGGCCCAGACCGTGAAGGGTCTTATAGATCAATACCAGAACCTTGAACCTGGCTCAGCTCGCTATTGGCAACCAGTGCAGAGTCTGGAGCACAGGTGTTATGTGCTCCCGACGACCCATCCCCAAAAGGAACCGGGCCGCTGCATTCTGCGCTAGCTGCAGCCTCTGAACCAGGCACAAGGGCAGCCCCACGTACAGCACATTGCAGTAGTTCAGCTTCGAGGTGACGAAGGCATGGATGAGTATGGGTATGAGCTGCAGTTGGCAGGTGGGCGGCCGGTCACACGGACACACACCCATCTCCACCCACCTCTACTGATCTATACGCACGGAGGCACATCCATTTTGTCTGATGCCTCTGTGCGTGGGGGATCGGTGGAGGTGGGTGGAGTGTGGGAGCATACCCCACACCCACAGACGCCCCTCCCAAACCCAACCAGTTGCCCACGTGGGCAAGGGGGGGCATCTCATATAAAAAGGGCCGTGCACAAACACCCACCGTCCTTAGTTTTGTTTACACGTCCACCCACCCACTGCCAGTCCATTTACACAGATGACCCCCACCACACACCCGCCGGAACACCCAGCAGTGGGTGGGGCCGTCTGTGTAAAAACAGCAAGCACTTGGGGTCACCTTGTTGTACTGACCAAAAGACACTATGAAGAGGTAAATATTTCAGCCTTGGCTCTTCTGCTGATATCAGCCAAGGCACATCCAGTCAACTAGTGCAAGTTGTGAGGTGTTTGCAATGTCAGCCCCTCTCCAATAGCAGCTGAACTGAGGCCACAAACTCATTTCAGACACTCTTTCTACATTGTATCCTTTGGTGGATTCTCCTCCACCACTATCCCACTATCAGTTGGTGTGCACTAGGGCTCTTTCCTGGGCTCTCTTCCCCCTCTACACTTGTTCCTTTGGTGCTCTGATCTCCTCCCATGGTACCATCCTTATGCTGATGATTCTCAGATCTATCTATCTCCACTAGAACTCTCTCCTAGAATCCAGTCCCAAATCTCAGCTTGCCTTTCTGCATGGGCAATTGGTGACTGTTGAACCTGGGGGGCACAAAAATAAATAAAATAAATAAATAAAATTAAATACAAAACAACTCACCATAATGACTATACCACATAAAGGGTGATTTCAGAAGTGACCCGTTCCAATTCACCACAGTGAATCCCACCCCGGTGTGAATGGATTCACCGCGGGCTGTGGTGACACGTGAGGCCCCAATAGAAGTGACAGGATCGTGACCACTGCCTGGGGGTAAAAAGAGAGAACATGGGCTGGGGGAACACAACAGACATACAGTGGAGACGTGGACCGCGGTTCGAGCCCCAGAATGCACTGCGGCTGGGGTCCATTCCTTCCACCGTGGCTGCGGGTTTCCATTCAGAAGTTACTTTTCATTCACCCCTGCCGTGGTGACCATTCACCACACTTCTGGACCTCCCCCCGCCCCGACCTCATGAAGTGTGGTTAGCTTCACCCCGGGCCGCGTTTGACTGTGGTGAACACCTGGATGCGGGCCAACAGACATGCACGGCGCTTTCACCCCCACCCCCCGCGTTTGACTGAGGTTGACTGTGGTGGACATTCACCACGTCACTTCTGAAATCACCCAACGTGGAGACAAGAATCTGGTGTGTTTTTAAATCACTTAGTAACTTTAAGCAATAACAAATGTAAATGTTTTAAGAAGTAATGGCCTTTGTCAAAAGAATTGTAATCATTGGTCCTTTCTGCTTGAGAACCTCATAATAACGACAGATGTGTCAACAGAGTGTCTTTTTAAAATCTGTAATATTGCCAGCTTAGAAACACATGCATCTGTCATTGTGGTCCTCATAGCAAGGCAAGGTTGGCACCCCTCTCCCCAAACATAAAAATGTAGAGTGCGCAGGGGCAAATCAACCACCCCAAACATAAACATGCCTGTGCTGCCAGCAATGCCCCCCCCGCCAGCCTGTGCTGCCCCAGCACACACCCCCAGCTGACCCCAGGCCTGTGCTGCCCCACCCTACCACACACACCCAGTGCATCAAACACACGGCCTACCCTGCTCCCAATCCACCCCGACCCCCCCCCAGACCTGTAGTACAGACCCATAGTACAGACCAGCCACAGCTGCCTAGTGAGGATGCCAATGCCCCTTTGCCTGCCTTGGAGCTGAGCTCGGCCTCCACTCTGCTCGCCCGCTTACCTCTGCACTGGTGCTCCAGGCCCTCACCGCTTACCCTCACTGCCAGTAATTTACTCCCACTCTCCTCCGTCCAGACTCCAGCCACCTCAGTCACATGATACCATGCTGCTGCTGCCTGTTCCCACAAGTTTGCCATTGTCCAAGGAAGTGAGTCACTCACAGTGCCTCCCCCAGCCCCACCCCCACCCCTTCCAGCATGCTACGAGGGGAGGAGGAGTAATGAGTCCATTCAGGTGGACTGTGCATGCCTCAGTACTGGGCACCTGGTAGGGGGAAACAGGCAGGTGACTGGTGGGTGTTGGGCCGAAACCCTCCCCCCCCCATATCCACCCCCTATGCATTGCCCATGCCTGTCTGACATCGCTGTCTGGGTGTCTCACTGCTACCTTAAATTTAATATGGCCAAGATGGAAGTTCTTATCTTTTCTTTTAAATCCATTTCTTCCCTCCCCTCACCCTATATCTCTGTGGAGAACACTGTCATCCTTCCTGTCTCACCCCACAACCTTTGGGTCATCTTTGATTATTATTAATTATAATTATTATTATTATTATTATTATTATTATTAACAACAAACATTTATATAGCGCCAGCATTGTACCTGGCACTTTACAAAGTAATAAAATAGACATGGCCCCTGCCCCTAGGGCTTACAATCTGAGAGACAGGAGCTGGGGGAGAGACACAGGAAGGGGAACAGAGGGAGAGACAAGGGGTCTAACATTCATGAAGATGCGGGGTCTCAAGTGCACGTACTTGGCTTGGTTACGATGAGAATGACAGCAGGCAGGTCCATGTGGCAAGGATAAGGGTAAACAGTAGAGGTGGGTCCCCGGGCCCATTA
>QEPC01001478.1:3735569-3747090 GCA_003113815.1 Sphenodon punctatus | reverse complement strand
GAGAGGAGTGGGAAGCGATGTGGAGGCGGAACTTGTCTATCTTGGAGGTGAAGAAGGAGGCAAGATCCTGAGCAGAAAGGGAAGAAGGAGGGGGAGGACAGGGAGGCTTGAGGAGGGAGTCAAAGGTATTGTTTTAACTTATTTTTAAATGTGTTGTGAGTTGTCATGAGCTGCCGTAAGGCTGGAGGGAGTGGGATATAAATTATTAATTTATTAAATAAATTAATATAAATATGTCCGGGAGAGGCATTTAGCGCATTTGATTAATGTCAGGCAACCAGTCCAATAACATATCTGAAGCTGTGTGACTGAGTAGCTTTCTCACTAAGAAACCTTTCACACCTAACGTGTGTGTGTGTGTGTGTGTGTGTGTGTGTACATATACAGAGAGCGAGAAAAAAATTATCTTACTGCATTACAACAAAAATGTCATAAGGTGGCACTATGACTTCAAGAATAAAGAGATGACCTCTTTTTTCAGATATTCCATGCAAACAGCTACTTAAACTCCATCAAGAGTAGCAGTAGTGACTCAAACTCTAGGTTGCTTGGTTATTTGAACTACAGGGCATTTTTACACGGATGCTTAGTCCGGGTTAATTTTTCTTATCTCAGATTTAATGGTCTGTGTAAACGTAACGACTTATCCCAGTATAAGTAGCTTGAGTTTAGAATAAACACCATGTTCACAAAACCAGTTTTCCAAGGTTGCATTATTTTGGGTTCAAAATAATCCCAGATTGATGTCCGTGTAAACATTTATTCTGGGATAAACTTAAAATGATCATGGAGAATGCTAGCAAGACCTGGCATCCTCTTTACCCTGCACCATCTCTGTGCCCTAATACGCACACGTCAGTGCAGGGTGATTGGTGAACACCCCCCGCCCCCCAGGATTTTGGAGCTGGGACTTGGAGTCTCTCCAAGACAGTCTTCACTCCCTTGGCTTCATTCTTTCTGCGGCTGTCAGAGGGTGACGTTTCCCATCTGTTTATAATAATAATAATTATTATAAACATTTATATAGTGCCAGCCATGTGCCTGGCGCTGTACAGAACATAGAAATAGACACGGTCCCTGCCTGTGGCTTACAATCTAAAAGACAAGGAGGGGGAGACAGGGAGAGGGGACAGTGGGAAAGACAGGGGAGAAGACAAACAAACATTCAGGCGGATTGCCTATAAATTCCCCTGTAGAAAGATGAATGAAGGGTTAACTCTTGGCCAGAGGAAGGGGGTCACCGACCGGCCAGTGAGTTGGAAGCCCCCACAGCAGTTTGTGCAAGAGGAGTGTAGAGATATTGGCAAGAGCCAGCTGTTGCAGAAAGAACAACCAGCTACAAAGTATCCACACAGCTCAGTGGGGTGTGGGGGCTTGATTGCTTGCCAGAGGCAGCACGGTGGAGTGTTGGGAAGAGGCTGTGGAGAGAGCTGCGGGATATGGACTGGGCTGAATGGGGGCTGCAGCAAGTGATTTTGGGGTGCAGGGACCCGGAATTAGTTCCTCTTTCACAGGGGTTCTGGCCAGGAAATCAACATTTTGATTTCTTTTCCCCCAAACCTGGTGCATACATTAGCTGTGGGATCATTTAAAAGGGGAAAAAAATCATAGTGGAAGAAGGCGATGGAATTCAGCAGCTCAGCAGCATGGGCTTTTCAGTCCTCCGTGTTAGTCTAAACTTGTATTAAGTGTTTACACTGCTATCCTGGGATAAAATTTAAATCCGGGATAGAAATGTTCAAGTAAAGACACAGCCCAGATTACTAAATCTCACAGTGGAGAGACATAAAAAGTGGTGTGCCCCAGGGATCTGTATTGGGACCGGGTGCTGTTTAATGTATTCATTAATGATTTAGAAAACGGTGTTAAGAGTGAGGTGATCAAATTTGCAGATGNTCTCACCTGCCCAAAACTCCGTCGATGGTACACATTACTCCGCTTTCAGCTTGTGCCATCGGCAGTAGTGGAAGGCAGGTTTAAGCAGCTAGCATTCCAGCAGAGATGCTGCACTTGTAGTATCCAGGAGGTTGAAACAATAGAGCATATTCTATTGCGCTGCCCTTACTATCTCTCATTGAGGGCAGTGTGGGTAGGACCTCTGTTGCACAACCGCCCTGATTATGATTTGGAGGGGTGTTATATGTATTTGTTGGCTCTAAAAGGGAAAGAGGAATTGTTGGCCCTGGCTATTTACGCTTTTTTGGTGGGCAAAAGAAGGAAGCAAATCCTTGGAAGACTGGTTGCACTTCGATCTGAGTGCACCCAAAACCTTGAGATTGATGCATAGTCCATATTGAGCTCAGTGCTCCCAATAAGATTTAACCAAGCAGAGATTAGTGATCCATCAAAATCAATGACTTGGATCATCCTTTGGAGCCTGTCTCCACCTCTGCCTGCCTTTTGTGTTGAGGTATGCTTATATTTCGACTGTGGTTTCAGACACTTGTCCTTCCATTTGTCTTTGTTCGTTGGTTTTTGGGGTACAGTGTATAATATTTTGACAGGTCCTAAATACTGGCTACGTATGAGAGAAACCGTGATTATCAAATAAATGACCCTTTTGGATTGAATATGTTATGTTTGAATTGTCATTCAAAGGAAAATGCTGTCTATTTTGGAACAGTTAGAAGTTTATAATTTTATATAATCCTTTGTATGTCAATGCTGATGGTTGTGTTTGTATGTTTGTTTGTTTGTTTGTTTGTTTGTTTAAATATGGGCTACAGCGAAAGCTAGAGCCATAAATCAATCAATCAATCAATCAATCAATAAAATAAATAAATATCTAATTTATTTTATGATGAGATTATGAAGGCTATGGCTGAGAAGCTCTGCCTGGTTATGTATGATTAAACCAACCAATATTGGCCTGTCTCATTCCCTTTTTAGGGAAGGTTAGTAAATGGGTGGTTGTCTGGCAGCTCCAGGCTCATCTTGATGCTATCGGATTCCTGGACCCATTTCAGCTGGGGTTTTATCCTGGGTATGGCATGGAGATTGTGCTTGTGTCCTTGGTCTGCGTTTAAAGATGGATACGAGAAATTCTACCCTGTTAATTTTGCTAGATCTTTCAGTGTCCTTTGAGTTGATCACGAGGTGGTGTTGATGTAACTGTGTGACCTGGCGGGGGTGCGTAGGGCTGCTCTTGAGTGGTTCTATTCTTTCCTGTCGGGGAGGTCCCATCTCAGTCGGTGGTGATGGGTAATTGCTTATTGTCCCCTCATGACCTTCCCTGTGGTCTCCGGCGGGTTCTATTCAGTTTCCCTTCCTGTTCAATGTGTATCTGAGTCCACTGGGCAAGATCGTTCAGAGGTTTGGTGTTCGGTGTCATCAATATGCTGATGACACCCAACTCTACCTCTCTTTTTCATCTGACCCAGGTCCTGCAGTCTCAGTGCTTACCTAATGCCTGGCTGCGGCTGGGGACAGGGTGAAGATGAGCCAATTGAAGCTGGATCCTGACAAGACTGAGGTGATGATGGTTGACTGGTCTTGTGATTTGGACGGGATCAGGACTCCTATTATTGATGGGGTCTGGTTCCCTCTGGTAAATCGGGTTCATAGCCTTGGACCCCTCACTACACNTTGGTTGCAGAAAGAAAAAATCATTCACTTGGAGCAGGCGGGTTTTCAGAAGGGCTGCTCTACAATCGATCACGTTCTGATATTGATATATTTGGTAGAAAAATATGTAGCCAGAAATGGGAAACTATATGTGGCCTTTATAGACTTGAAAGCGGCCTTCGATTCGGTCGATAGATCTTGCCTGTGGCAAAAACTAGGCGAATCCTCAATCGACCTGAGGAGGCTACTTTTCCTTATTAGGTCCCTACGTGTAAATAACATCATGAGAATTAAGATAAACAATGCCACAGGGGAACTTTCTAATGAAATCCCGGTTCACATAGGAGGAAGACAGGAGTGCACGTTGGCCCCAAGTTTGTTTAATTATTTTTTAAACAACCTTATCCCCAGAGTATTAGCCCCAGAATTTGTTCCACCATGGCTGGCCAACCAAGCTGTAGGTGCCTTCTTATATGGAGATGCTGCAGCAATTTTATCGCAAACTAAAGTAGGGTTTAAAAAAACAATTAAGAGAAGTTTTGACCTTTTGCTCCACGAATAATCTGCAAATAAATTATTCAAAACTAAAATTATGATATTTGGTAAGAGTAGGAAGAAATTACAGTGGAAAATAGGGCATGAAGTAATTGATCAAGGAAATCAGTTTAAGTATTTGGGGATTTTTCTCGATAAGTCGGGTAGCTGGTCAGTTCAGGCCAAATTTGCACTAAATCGAGCTAGAGGTACTGGAAGGGCAATACTGAATTACTTTTCAGGGAAGGGAGCGGGAAGTGAGGCTATGACGCTTAAGGTGCTGGAGGTCAAGAATGCTGCCCAGCTATTTTATGGTGCAGCATTATGGGCATTCCCCCCAGGCACTTAATCTAGATAGGGTACAATCTGTTTTACTGAGGAAAACTTCTCCATCTTCCAGTGGGAATACCTTCAGTCACCATTAGATTAGAGACACGGACACTTAGATGGGCAATGAGAACCCAAAAATATTCTTTGTTTCTGTGGATACGAGCAGAGGTATTCCTGCATAGCGGGTTGTTCCCCGCCTTGACCAGAGATAGTTTTAAATCTGTATGGCATAAAATGATGAGGAACAACATTGTGTTACTGGGTTTTTCATTAGGGTAGTTACGAAGTAAGGACCTTAGGGCAGTACAAATGGAACTTTATGCTAGGTGTCATGCCGTGCCCACAGGCAGGGGCATGGCGGGACGAGGACACCATGCAGGGCGCAGGGATGGGGGCACGCACGCCCCCCCCGGCGAGCTCACGCAGCACTGTGACTCCTGAGAACGCCCCACCCCGACGCAGCGCTCGGCTGGCGGAGCTGCGTTTAGTGATGGGGGCAGGGCCCTAGCTACCTCACGCTTTTCCACCACTTTTCTTGCTATAAAGGTGCCGGTGGTTCAGCAGAACTCCGCCGGTAATTGTATGAGAGGCTGGTCCCTTGTCCTGGTGTGANGACCATTGGTCTGACTCAGTATGGCACTACTTATGTTCTTATGTTCTTATTTCCTGTCTTTGAATGTAAGATTTTATATATTTAGTACCAAATCTCCAAATATTGTTTGCAGCTGTTAATGCTTTAAAAACTTCAGGTCAATTAGCAGTTAATTTTTATACTACCCTGTTTGTGCTGATCATCCAGTTTTAGTTACATTTGTAAATTTGATTGTGTTTGAACTTACAACAAAGGAACTGCTGACAAAGAAAGAGAGGAAGCAGCTGTACAGATTAACAAGGTTTTGGAAACTGCAAGCATCCTGGATTGCTCTACTACATGACTTAGTCACTTGGAGACAGACAGAAGTAGCTCCATGGATTTCCAGACTTCTGTGGTCCGCAAATATCTGCCAGTCATTGCATTTTGCATCAAGCTTCTCTTTCTACCATTAATGAGCTTGATTCACCAATATTGGCGGTGAAGGTGAATTTCCCCAGGCCGGTGGTGAGCAGTTGCGGTGTGGTCAGTTCCCTCCCCCAAGACACCAATAGGAGTAGCAGGGGGCAGGAGCCCTAACGGGACGCAGCTGGGCAGATGCGGACAGGAGCCGCACAGGAGGCCTTGGTAGTGAACGGACCCCTGAGACTTCCGGGAAAACCTGATATAAACATTCTCATTTGGGAAAAGGCGATTGTAGTACCCATTTTCAAAAAGGGTGACCAGGCCTTGCCAGCCAATTATAGGCCTATTAGCCTATTAGCCACTACAAGTAAGATCTATGGGAAGTGGCTTCTGTCAAAACTTAATGCCTGACTGCTTCAGGCTAAAATTCTCCATCCAGAACAGGCCGGTTTTCAGAGGGGTCGCTCCACCGGCAAACACTGCCTAATTCTGCAGCACCTAATTGAAAAGTATGTGACTGGAAATCAAACATTTTATGTAGCTTTTCTGGATTTGAGACAAGCTTTTGATAGGGTTCGCAGGACCATTCTTTGGGAGAAATTGGGGGCAATGGGTATAGATAAAAGGTTATTATTCCTATTACAGCAGTTGNATCATCCACGCTTTCATCACCTCAAGGCTTGACTACTGCAATGTGCTGAACGGGACTGCCCTTGATGACTGTTCAGAAGCTGCAACTGCTGCAGAATGCTGTGACTAGGCTCCTTTTGGGGAGGGAGAACAATACACCAGTTCTCCGGAGTTGACACTGGCTGCCTATAACTTTCCTGGCACAATTCAAAGTGTTGGTTTTGTCATCTAAAGCCCTAAATGGTCTGGGCCCTATTTATCTGAGAGACCGCCTGTCCTAACAATTTTCATTGCGGCCCCTGCAGTCGCCCAGGAGTGCCCGCTTGCATGTTCCATCTGCTACTCTTGTCCAAAGGACGGGGGTGTGCAAGAGGGTGTTCTTGGTCCCTTGCCCGGGAAGTTTGTTTGAGCCAAAGCCTAAGCATCTTCCAGAAGTGGTGCAAGATTTTTTAGTTTTAAAAAGCATTTGGCAGGCAGGGATAGAAAGCATTAGGCAGGTGGGGGGTGAGGAAAGGTTGGTGTGGAGATATGGGGGTTTATGCTGTTTGTTTTATTTATTTTGTAAGCTGCCCTGAGTCCAGGGCAGGGTAAAAACTGGAAAAATAAAGACATAAATCAATATTTCGTTCCAGTTTTAAAGAGCACAGTCTTCTGGTCGTAGAGCCTGTGCACTAGCAGTTAGCACAACACTAGCAGGAGTGAATGAATCCCATTAAAATGAATAGGACTGCTGTTGCACATGTTATTCTGCTGGAGGATCAAAGCCACTCGGAACTTTGTTGATTAAAAGTACTTGTTGTGCTCGACTTCACAGTTAGCATTTTTGCACATACTGTGCATGTTCTTCATAAAACATACAATGAAATCATGTGAAAAAATATGGTTGTATTTTTATGTTTGTTATGGATATGGTAATTTCTTTGAATGTCAGTTTTCACATTTTAAAATTGTTTATGAATGGCTCTAGGAAGAAACACGCCCCCCCTCCACCCCCCAACAATTTCAGTCTCGGCTTGATAGAATAAACATACAGTGTAATATTTAAGAAATGATTTTATTTCTACACAGGAGGGAATGACCTTTACATAGATATCACTCCAGATGCAGTCTCTCCTGAGTAATGAGTCATACAGTCATTAGTGGCAATAAATTGTATTATATCACTGCCTACTATTATGAGGGGTGGGGGGTTCAGTGTCAAAGCCCTGGAAAGTATGTCTGCACACACATCTTGGAAAGTGTGTGTGAATGTGTAGGTGTGGATGTGAGCAGTGATGGCACTGAAACTTGAAGTGGCATTTATTGATACAAAAAAGTTATTCAAAAGTACTTTGAAGTAAAATGCAAATGCAGTTTTATGTATTAAAAATGCACATCTGAGTATTCTTAATTGTTTCTCTGTGCACAGCACAGCAATCCCATGAGAATTAGCATCACTATAAACCAAATGCAGAAAACAATAACTCTGCAGAATTACATCAGTAACTCAGTAAAAGTTACAGCAATCAGTTTAAAGCAAGCATGAACAAATAACGACATATCACTGTTTAAATCTTTAGCTATGATGAGTCTCGGGCTGTTTTCAAATGAGACAATTAGCCTGCTGGAATCCGTGTTTCATCCAGATGGCTGCTATTCACACACACACACACACATCCCCCTTTGTGCGTAGAGCTAATAAATGGGCCACCCCCTGCCTGCATTTTATGTGTTGGCGGTAGCCACCACCAGTGGCGCCACTTAGCACTTTCCCTGCCAGAGAAGGCTTCTTCCCTGTCTGTGAACCCCCACGCCCCATTTCCATCTGAAGCAGCGCTCCTGTGCTCGGGCAGCTGCCAGAGGAGAAAGTCGTGCCTGCACCCTCACTCTCTCCTCCTTGCACCCACTTGGCATCACAGCTGAAGGGTCAGGGCAGCAGGGAAAGCTGAACCCAGGATTAAATTAACAACCCGACAGCAACCCGGACTGGAGAGAGCAGATAGGAGCTGTCTGGGAGTGAAATTAAGAACCCGCCGGCTGCTGCTGACATTAACAACCCCACTGTTTCATTCCAGGCTGGGAGTGAAATTAACAACCGGGTCTGCCGCTGCCCTGCCGCTGCCTGTCATTTTCATCCCAGGCTTGGCTTGCATTCTCCACTGCCAGTTAATTCCAGCTCTAGCTGCACCGCTCCAAGCCAGCTCCTAGCTGTTCTCTCCAGCTTGAGTTGCTCCCGCTGCCCAGCCGAGCCCAGGATGAAATTGACAGTTGGGGGCCAAGCAGAGAGGAAGAAACCATGAGAGCAGCAGACAGGATAGGAGAGTTCTGTGGCTCCTTAATTTCAGGCCATGCTAGTCCCGACTTTATGGTGCTGGTGGACCTGGGTGCGGGTGAACCTAATAAATGGGAAGTGGATGCGCACACGGTGGGCCTGCAATGTCCTTGGACAACACGGGGAGTGTGTGCAAGTGAGTGGGGGTGCAGGCTAACATCTGGCGAACACCTAACAGACGGACAGGCCAACACACACTTGGTGGGTGCTAATGCCGGCTATTATCTCGTTTGAAAACTTCCTCACTTTGAGGTGGCGTTGCCAGTACTTCTAAGGTTTTCCAGGGAACTGTTACTCTGACATGCTGAACAAAATATAGCTTGGGTAAATACCCTTGCATGTACTTGACTCTTTTATTATTTATTTTATTTATTTACGGAATTTGTATTCCGCTCTTTCCCACCGCAGGTGGCACAGAGCGGCTAACATAGTATAAATATAATATAAAAACACTATAAAACATAAAACATAATTAATCATAAAACACAAACAACCCCTCCTCCCCAACCCCACCCGGACCTATCCCTCTCCCTCGCCAAATGCCTGACGGAACATCCAGGTTTTGCAGTTCCTACGGAAGGCCAGAACTGCAGAGATGTTTTATAAAACCTTGAAAACTTCCTTCAGGTTTTAGGATCCCTCTGTCATGTCCAAATATTTTACAGCTTGAACATTTAAAAAAAAAAAAGAAAAAAAAAAGGCCCATATGGCTTGGTTAAGGCATTTGGCTGCAGGCTGTGGGTTCAAGTGTCACTTATTCTGATGTCAGGTGGGCAACTTTACTCCACCCAGATGTTAATTGATGCCTGATTCATTGGGTGTTTTTAGACAAATATGGGGATGTCCGCCCGCAGAGCTGCTCGGGGGTGCACCCCCATGTCCGCCCACTCCCAGTCCCACCTGGGTCCACTTCAGACAGATCCAGGGGCTTCCCTGGTCCACCCGTGTGGCTCCCCCCACCACACACACACACCCCCCATAGAGTTGTGGGATATAACCCAATCCTCTAGGCTGGTACCCCCAACTCTGTCACGTTGCCTAGGTCAATGGCCAGCTGGAAGCAGAGGTGTAGCCTGACTCCACACATCAGATGGACAGCTGCTCTGATTCGGGCTAGTGCCCTGGGTGTGGCCAACCCGCTCCGCCCGCGGCACTCTGGGAAGTTCTGGAGTACTGCTGGTGGGGCTGCCCTGGAGCAGGCACAGCCTACTCCGCCTGCACATCTGTCAAGGCGCCTTTAGACAGACGAGTGGGAATAGTCAAATCCCAAACAGGCTCCAGCACAAAATATCAAATTGTTTATTGCTGGAGGTTTTCCCCATAGGATTTACCATTTGTCTGTGATCTCTGACAGCCTTTGTCTGCAGAGCCAGGGAACGGCACAAAAATACTGCGGCTGCTGAACACAAAATCGCTCTAAACGCCTTCTGAGTAGGGCACTGGTTTTGCTTCCAATCGCCATAGCCAAGGAAGAATAGAGCCAAAATGGGTATCTGTGGCAAATATAAAATTCAACATTTTGCTCACACTGAATTGGGTCTACAGGCTGCTGTTTGTCCCGCTTCATTCGGATCTCCATTTGTGCTCTATATGACATGTTATTCATCTGTCTTTAAACAGGAAAAGAACAAGCTATTGCCACAAATGCAATTTTTCCCTCTGGAAAAGAAGAGTAGTTGGAGAGCAGTTTTATTGGGATCAATCAGTAGAGTAAGGGTTCAGTGAAAGCAAAATCTAACTTAAACTTAAACTTTTTGCTTTTCCTGAACCTTACTCCGCTGCAGACAGAGCAGTTTGTTTAGGATTACCATGGCTTTACTGGGCTTTGAGATTAGAAGGAGAGAGTGGTTTGCTTAGAAGCATCATTACTTTATTGAAGTTTGATATTAGTAATCCTCCCACCCAGTTCAGATAAGGTTAAATTTGAGTATTCAGCTTGGTTACTCTTTTAGTCTTGCACAGTGGCTGTATTATAGCCAATAAAGCATGATTCTTGCTAGATGAGCTATTTTCCTTGCAAACGAATACCTTTTGGGTTTGCCTGTCCAGCAGATAGAGGAGTTATAAGAAACCGGGATTTACATGTTTGCTTTCATGTACAAATCTTATTTCTAATGGACCTTCATTCTGGTGTTTGTCAAATACCCTATATCTTGAGGGAAAAGCTTTTTGCTGTATCTTCAAGTATCTAAAATAGCAAAGAAAAGGAATAGCAAAGTTAAGTACCCAAAATAAGGTATACAAATTTCATTTTTTGTTCCAATTATTTATGTAGATATTAGACAGGCTCTCCCACAATACAAATAATGTTTGGGAATATGAAATTTGCTATTTGTTTCAGCTCTACATGAAAACCCATTTTCAATGGGTGTTTTTAGATGGACACCTGCTCTGCTCCTGCTCCACCCCAGCCCTGGGTGGCGTGTCTGTGGAAAGGTGGTCCACCCTGGAGTGTGGCGCATAGGCAGCCAGTTCCACTCATGGTGCTCCAGAACATCCTGGAGCATTGGAAGCAGAGCAGGCCACTCGAACCCGGAGCACTGGCTGGAGCAGCAGTTCATCTAAAGGATGGATGGATGGCCACTGCAGCTGTGCTCCTGGCTGTGTCTGTGGGTTGCCTCAGCAACCACCATAGAGCTGTAGGTGGCAGCCTAGAGTGGCTACAAATCTACTCGCAGCTCTATGGTACCTGGGAGGCAGGCATGCACATGCTGACTGCAGTGTGCAGTAGAGGTGGGACCTTGGGCCCATTACCGGCTACCGGATTTACCGGTTACCGGTTCTGTAAAAACCGGATTCCCGGATTAAATCCGGTATACTGGTACCGGATTTATTTCATTGATTTCTATGGGGCGCTGTGTCCCCATTGAATTTAATGAAATAAATGAATTCCTTCCCCCTCCCCCTCCCAGGCTGCGCGGGTGGAAGGGGGGACACCACCCACCCACCCTGCCCAGCCTGGATTTTTGTTTAAAAACAGACTGAGAGGCGAGCCCACCCCCCAGCACCAGCGGCCGCGGCGTCCCCGCAGCCACCGGTAAGTATGACCCGATCCCTGGGGGGGGTGTTCAACACCCCCCCACCCCCCAGGGATCACCCCTACTAAAGTGCATAGCTTAGCTTGCGCTTACCTTGCGGAGCTCCGGCGGCGGCGG
>QEPC01001478.1:3695137-3734362 GCA_003113815.1 Sphenodon punctatus | reverse complement strand
GAATTCCACAGCACAGGGGCGGCCACCAAAAAAGATCTAACATCGGTGGCCACCCGCCTCACCCAGGGAACCTTCAAAAAGGCTTCCACGGACGATCGCAAGGGTCGCACGGGCACATGGGGAGTGAGGCGGTCCTTCAGATAAGTAGGGGCCAGGCCGTGAAGGGCTTTAAAGGTTAAAACCAGCACCTTGAACCTGGCCCGGTGCTTTATAGGCAGCCAGTGCAGAGCCCGAAGCACTGGTGTCATGTGCTCCCTGCGACCCGCCCCCATAAGGAGACGGGCCGCGGCATTCTGCACCAGCTGCAGCCTCTGGACCAGCTTCTCGGCCAACCCCACGTAGAGCACGTTGCAGTAATCCAGCCTCGAGGTGATGAAGGCATGGATGACAGTGGCAAGGTTGGAGTCTGAGAGATATGGCTGAAGCCGCCAGACACGATGTAACTGCCGGAACGCACTCCCCACCACAGTCACAACCTGAGATTCCAGGCTGAGCCGCAAATCAAGGAGCACACCCAGACTCCGCACTTGAGAGACCATGGGAGGGCGAACCCCCCCAACAAGAGGAGATTCAACCACCCCCACATGCCCCAAGCCCTCACCCACCAACATCACCTCCATCTTGTCAGGATTCAATTTTAGATGGCTTGACCTCGTCCAAGCCCCCACCGCTGACTGGCACTGGGAAAATAAGGAGACTGCATGGTCTGGGTCGATGGAAAAAGAGAGGTAGAGCTGAGTGTCATCAGCATACTGATGACACTGAATGCCGTGAAACCCCCTCACGATCTCCCCTAATGGCTGCATATAGATGTTAAACAAGAGGGGGGACAGAATGGCACCCTGAGGGACTCCAGACGTGAGGTCCTGGGGGGAAGACGTACACTCCCCCAAGACCACCTGGTGAGTTCTCCCAGCCAGGAACGAACTAAACCAGTCCAAGTCTGTTCCACAAATTCCGGCACAGTCCCGCAGGTGAGTCACCAACACCTCATGATCGACTGTGTTGAATGCAGCTGAAAGGTCTAGCAGGACCAGTAAGGTCTGACGACCCTGGTCCAATGCCAAATGGAGATCATCAACGAGGCCACCAATGCCGTCTCCATATCATACCCAGACCAAAACCCAGACTGGGAGGGATCAAGGAAACCAGTGCGGTCCAGATGTTCCTGGAGCTGCCGTGCCACAGCCAGTTCAATAACCTTCCCTATAAAGGGAAGGTTAGAGACTGGCCAATAACTGGCAGGAGCATCAGCATCAGGAGATGGTTTCTTGAGCAGGGGTCTAACCACAGCCCCATTTAGGCAGTCAGGCACCCTGCCCTCCTGAAGGGAGGCACTAACCACCCCAGCCAGCAATGGCTGTAGCATCTCCTGGCTAGCTTTCACCATCCAGGATGGGCATGGATCTTGCTCACAAGTAGTGGCACAAACAGATCCCAACAAGGACTCCACATCGGCAGGCGACACCATCTGAAACTGATCCCACAAAACAGGACAGAACATCCATAGCCCCAAGATGATCCTCAGCAATAACTGCGGTACCGAAATCGTGGCGGATGCGAGCGATCTTATCTACAAAGTACTCAATAAACTGGTCACAGCGGTCACTGGATTGCTCCAGGTCCAAGTGGAGGCAGGCAGGACTGACCAAGCCTTTCACCACCCAGAAAAGCTCTGCTGGATGTGACTTTGCAGATTATTATTATTATTATTAACAAACATTTATATAGCACCAGCAGTGTACCTGGCACTTTACAAAGTAATAAAATAGACATGGTCCCTGCCCCTAGGGCTTACAATCTGAGAGACAGGAGCTGGGGGAGAGACTTAGGAAGGGGAACAGAGGGAGAGACAAGGGGTCTAACATTCATGAAGATGCGAGGTCTCAAGTGCACGTACTTGGCTTGGTTACGATGAGAATGACAGCAGGCAGGTCCATGTTGCAAGGATAAGGGTAAACCGATCGTAGGTATAGGAATAGTGGCTCAGCAGGATAAAGAGTCAGACAGAGCAGAGCGAAAGAGGTGAGTTTTAAGGAGAGATTTGAAGGTATGAAGGGAGGGGGCAAGGCGGATGTGGACAGGGAGGGAGTTCCAGGCATGGGGGGCAGCAAGTGAGAAGGGACGAAGGCGCTTAGGGGAGCAGGGAAGGCGTGGAAGGGTGAGAGAAGGGACAGAGGAGGAGCGAAGTGCACGGGCTGGAGTATGGAGGGCGATAAGTGCAGAGAGGTAGGGGGGAGCAAGGTTGTGAAGAGCTTTATAGGTGAAGACTAGGAGCTTGTGCAGGATTCGTTCAGGAAGGGGAAGCCAGTGAAGCGAAGAGAGGAGGGGCTGCACATGGTCGAAGCGACTGGCGAGGTAGATGACCCTGGCAGCAGAGTTTTGGACAGAGATGAGGGGAGAAAGGTGAGACCGGGGAAGGCCAGTGAGAAGGAGGTTACAGTAATCGAGGCGAGAGATGACCAGAGCATGAACAAGAGTTTTGGCAGACGAGACAGAGAGAAAAGGGCGAATCTTAGCAATGTTATGGAGGGAGAAGCGACAGGATTTAGCAACAGAGTCAATGTAGGGTTTAAAAGAAAGGGCTGAGTCAAAGATGAAGCCTAGGCTACGGGCTTGGGGGACAGGCAGGATGGTGACTCCATCAATAGTTATTGACAGTGAGGAAGGAGAGGAAGGATGAGGGGGGAAGATAAGGAGTTCAGTTTTAGCCATGTTGAGTTTGAGTTGACGTTGAGACATCCAGGTAGAGATGTCAGAGAGACAGTTGATGAGACGAGCTTGAACAGAGGGAGAGAGAGAGGGAGTAGAGAGATAGAGTTGAGTGTCATCAGCATAGAGGTGGTATTGGAAGCCATGGGAGGCAATGAGTTTGCCTAAGGATGAGGTATAGATCGAGAAGAGGAGAGGGCCAAGAACAGAGCCTTGAGGAACACCAACTGAGAGGGGGAAGGAGGAGGAGGTGGAGTTGGAGAGAGACACATTAAAGGAGCGGTCAGAGAGGTAGGAGGAGAACCAGTTATGGACAGAGCCACAAAAGCCAAGGGAGTGAAGGGAATCCAGCAAGAGTGAGTGGTCAACAGTATCGAAGGCAGCAGAGAGATCAAGGAGGACAAGAATGGAATAGAGACGTTTAGATTTAGCCACCAGAAGATCGTTGGTGATCTTAGCGAGATGCAATA
Organism: Sphenodon punctatus; assembly: GCA_003113815.1. Lineage (NCBI taxonomy): Eukaryota > Metazoa > Chordata > Lepidosauria > Sphenodontia > Sphenodontidae > Sphenodon > Sphenodon punctatus. Next base: position 3,731,180 of record QEPC01001478.1, on the reverse strand, counting down.
AGAGCTGCCTGTACCGCCACAGCATAGACCTTTAAACTGCTCTTATGCTGCGATAGATCATACTGGTTGCGAGTCCGGCGCCACCATCACTCTAACCGCCTGCTCTCTCACTTCAAACACCACAGACCCTCAGTAAACCAAGGAGACCTGCGGGAGACTCGGGAGGGCAGTGGATGCCTGAGAGCCACTCTGTCAATGGTCTCAGCCAACAAGGTGTTCCAGAAGACCACAATATCATCAAGAGAGCGGGTGTCAAGGTCCAGGGGAAACTCCCCCAGAGCATTCCGGAACAGATCCAGTTCCATAAGTCTCCAGGGGCGGACCGATCTAATAGGTCCTGCACCCTGTCGGGGGCTAACATGCGCCAGGATGTATGCCTTAAGGAGGTAATGGTCAGACCATGACAAAGGCTCCACCCCGCTGACTTCTACTAACTGACCCCCCACCTCAAGGCCAGTGCAGAAAACCAAATCCAGTGTATGTCCCTCATGTGTGGGGCCACAGATGATTTTGGACAGGCCCATGGTTGCCATAGAGGTCATGAACTCATGCCTCGCTCCTCCAAGATCAGTGTCACTGTGGATATTAAAGTCCCCCAGGATCTCTAATCTAGGGGTCTGGAGGATCACATCTGACACCAGATCAGCAAGAGCATGTAGGGATGCCGCCAGGCAGTTGGGTGCACGATACACGAGCAGCACCCCTAATCTGTCCCAGGCCAAATCCAACACAAGATGGAGGTACTCAATACCTGGTGAAGCTTGCACCGAATATCTCCTAAAAGACAATGCATCCTTGTTAGCAATGGCTACACCCCCCAACCCCCACCCCCCGTCCCTCCAGCTGAGGCTGATGCTGCACAGAGAACCCAGCTGGAACAAGATCAGCCAGAATAGGGCCAGATTCATTGTCCAGCTAGGTCTTTGTAATACACACGAGGTCGGCGTCCCACTCCGGGATTGACTCCTGCATCGTAGATGACTTATTGACAACCGACCTCGCATTCAGCAGCACCAGATCAAGGCCTGGGGTCTCCTGGGACTTGACCCACAACCTACTCTCATGGGGAGTTGAGAGGGGAACGGGCACAAGGCACCGCTCCCTCCTCACTGATGGAACACACCTCCCCATTGGACCATATCTCCCCCGACCCGTAACAACTCTGATAGCTGCGGAACCCCTCCCCTCCTCAGAGAACCCTGTTAGACACCCACCCTCCATAGGCTGCCCCGACAGCCTAGCGAGAGGGACCCCGCTCCCCCGAACTCCCCTAACCGCCTCTGCCACTGGCGGGCAACCCTCCCCCCCTGGAGGGTAACCTCTGCTCACACCAGGGGTTCCCCCTGACCTCCCTCTTGTGCCACCAGAGGGAGGTCAACAACCCCCACACCGCACCCCAACCCCCAAAATTCCACCCCTCCAATATCACAATTCCCCAAACAATACACACAGGACCCCACTCCACTCCTCTGTCAGTATCTTCACCACCCAACTCCCACCCACGTAGGGGGAGGAGGGCGAGGCAATGTCCAAGGCTCTATCACCCTGCAGGGCTACTCTGCAGAGCAGGTATAGTGTCCATGGTAGTCACCTCCGCCGCCTCTGTCCGCTAACGGCCTGCCAACGGCACTTCACCCTTTGGTGGCGTCCTTTGGCCACCGGCCAGAGGGCACCGCCCTCAGGGGCAGCTCCCCTTTGTAAAAGCTGGTCACCTGAAGTGGGAGGGACAGCAGAGTGGTCACTCCCAGTATATGGGTAGATATGGGTCCCAGTTGATAGTGCTGTTTGTAACTATCCTATGGAGACCCTGGAATCCTTGAGGCTTATGTTGTTAATTTATACTTTAATGAGCAAGGCAATATGGCATCCAAATGGGATAAGTGTTGCTAATATCCACTGTGTATTTAGCGGTATTCAGCGGTATGGAGCAAAGTGCTGCTAATATATATTTTGCTTAACTAGGATTTAATTATGATTTTAAGTTAGCCTTTGAAGGGTATAGTATTTAATTTCAGCGACTAAACATCCACCCAAATGTAAACCCCGAGAAGGGTGAGGCAGCTCCTTAGGCTGGTCCTATGGATGATAACATTTTAATTTAAACCTTTCATCTTATTTTCTGCAAGATTCAATGCCTACTACTGACCGAAGGAATCCAGGCCTTGTCATGAAAGTCTTGTTAAAACTAAATGCACTGCTCCTGTTAATGTAATTGGTATATTAAGAGTTTTCTGGACACGGATAAGAGAACTAGAATTTGAACAAAGAATGCTGCATGCTTTACGTATGTCATTTAGTCTACCCTCCTACACAGGTCCACAAGGGTTCAGCATACTCCCATAGGCTTAAGTAGGGTTTGATTCAGGCCTATTATACATTATTTTTAAGATAAAACAAACATATGCATATTTGTGGGTATAAATATGTAGGTGTGCATATTTTTATGTACTACAAACTAAACAAGAATGTTTGAGTGATCTTGGTGTGTGTACAGCCTTCCTACTCCTAAAGAATTAGATCTCATTGATTGTGTTGGGTATATTACCCCTTTATATACTTCATTCCAAATGGCGTGATTCATCATCATTATCTTGAATAAAAGAACACATTGTGGTAGAATATAAGCAAATGTTTATTTTGAAAGTCTTGGTTAATCCTCCCATTCCACTAGCAGGTGTAATTTCCCTCACATGCTTTGGCTATTCTTGTGCAATGGGTGTTTATATAAAGATAATATCTCTGTGTTTTTTTTTAAAAAAGCATGATACTGTGTAATTTGACTTTGCTTTATCTTATACTGTCTCCTTTTTCAAGTGACAAGCAATGCTTTTCTACATTGTTCCTAGCCAGCCACACCAGCTAGATTCCTAAACTTACTGTGGTGCTGGGCAAAATAGAGGTCAGATCCCATTTCCATTGCAAATCTCATTTATAACTTGCTTATTTTAAATTCTGTTGGCTATCATGCATCAGAGTTTGGGGTTAGGTGACTTTTGTTTCTTATTACAAAAATAAAGAAATAAAAATGCTGACACTGACACAATCAATTTTGATTCAGGGATCAACTAAATAGAGCTGTTTTGCAAGATGCCACTTGCCCATTCATGCGAGACAAGCAATGTTTGGTGGGGTGGTTGTGATGGACAAGGAAAATCTAGGCTGTATTCTTTTGCCGCTGAATGAGGGAAACTTCCAAACGCAGCTACTGGGATTTTCTCACATCCCGCTGCAGAAAAAATATAGCTTTTTCCATCATCAATTTTATTATAAGGGTGGGCAAGTAGATAGTGTGTCTGTTCTAGTAAGTTTCCATGATGAGTGTGCAGAACTTGAAATAAAGGAACTTATTAAACGCTGAGGGGGTGGAAACAGTGAGTTTCGCCAGCCTCTAGATCACAAATAAATTAACTTCTAAAAATAAAACATTTTCAGCTGCTGGTAGTTGCAGCAGACAGTTCTTTTGATGCTTGCTAAATCAGTGCTTTGAAATAGTCTAGACATTCATGTTTGCAAAAAAGTTTCTAAGCCTGTTTCACTGCACTTTATGACTGCACATCAATTTTCCATAATCCATTTCATCCTGAAAGTATTTTTGTATACAAAACCTCACTGATTGTTAATGGAGATCTGTGATGGATGGGAAGTATTGAGACAAGGGGACAAAGAATTATTTTTAGCTAATTTCCTACTCAGTAAGGTTACAAGAAGTGTATGGTTTTAAGTGATATTTTACATTATATTGTATTTTATAGTTATGTTTTTTAATGTATTGTTCACCGCCCTGAGCTGCCATAGGGCAAGAGGGGGTGGTATACAAACGGTGAAAACAAATTAAAAAATTAATTTAGCTCTATGTATTCATTTATTTATATTGCCTCCACCATGAGTCTCTATATACAAGGTTATAGTCCTCACTCCTGGCCGCTCAGGCTCAGGTTCTCCATGTTCATTTATCTCTAGCAGCCCTATAAGTCCCAAGGTCAGACTCCCTAGCTCTGGTCTCCATGGCCGGTGGCAGAGGTCGGCAAGGTCAGGCACTTGCAAAGGTCCCTACAGCCTTCCAGGGGCCCACAGGGTTCCGCTGCTGCTGCCTTTCCATTCCTCTGTCCTGGCAGCGGGTGAGCTACCCCCCTCCCATTCCTTCCCAGTCACAACGGGTCAGTCAGTGTGGGCCCCTCAGCCTGCCCGAGTTTCTTTGGCAGAAGCAAGAGGGAAGGGGGGGTGGGGGGCGGAAGGAGGAACTACCCCTGCTCGCCTGCAGTTAAAGATACCTCCTCCCGAGTCCCCATGTGAACGCTGGGGACTGGCCCTAGCCGCCATTTTCCTAGCCTGGCATGCTGATGTTGGGAATGTAGTCCCAATGCTAGACTAGGAAACAAACTGGTTCTCTGGTTTCAGTTTCCTAGTCTGGCATTCTGGGACTACATTTCTCAGCATGCCAGTCTAGGGAAATGGTGTGGCCTCACAATGTGTGCGCAGCAGGCAGTGCGAGCACGGGGCCTTTAAATCATCCGAGTGTGTGGCAGCATTGACGTCAGAGCCAGCAGATGAAGGGGCAAAGCTGCACAGTGAGTTCTTTCTTGCCCTCCCTCCCCCCACCGAGTGTGTCTGTGTTAGTGTGACTGTGGACTTTGAGTCTGGAGAGGTGGGATGCATCAACGGTATAATTAAGCCTTTGATGAGGTGGGGGGTGGCGCAGGGAGCTAACCACAGAATGAGTAGGGGTAGCTCTGGGGTCTCTGCCCCTGGAGGAGGTGATGGTTCTACGGTCTAAGTTCAGGTTGGTGGTAGGATGACCTCGGGATCTGAGCCCCTACGGGTGTCTTTAGACTTAACGCTGTTCAGTGTTCTGTAACACAGTGTCCTACCGTTACAGTGTTTAGAAATACCATCAACACAGTGTTCACCCCGAACACTGATTAAACTGTCAAGACCTGGCAGCGTTCACTTCCAGTGTTTGAGTGAACACTGAATAGCGTTATGTCTAAAGACACCCCATGGGGGTGGCTTGGGGTCTGAGCTCAGACTGGAAGGAGGAATGACCCAAGATCTGCCTCTCTATGTGAGTCGGTAGCAAGTCCTCTGGGAGCTAGGGCTTCAGGGTGATGGGGACCCATTTCTTACTGGGGGCTGGAAGATTCTGCCTTCCTCCTCTTTCCCCTGATTAGGAAAGTCTCTCTCTATGAATATAGGGGGTTTGTGCCTCTCCTGCTTTTTCTGCCCACCAGGTCTGGTCACCTGGGGTTTTCTCTTCCACACTGGGGAATAAGTGTGTCTTTTCACTGAGTTAAAAATCCTAGTGCCGACAGGGAAACGTGGCATTAAACTCAGTTTGGCTGCTGGAGGTCAACTACCTTGTGAGAATATGGCTGCCCTTGACTAGGTAAGTTCTTCTCTAATGTGGACAAGTCCTTGCTCCAGGTGGATGCTTAATTCCTTTGTGGATTTTGGAAAGAGTCAAGATTCCCAGTTTAATATTCCTTCTCCTCTCCCCAACCCATAAGTTGATGCATTGAGATACTTCTGTGTATTAAACAGTCTTCCTATTTTTTTAGTTAAAGTTTTTAATGGGAGAAAATGGGCTTCTGGCTCAATTCTCCACTCCCTTTAACTAGAACCTACAGCCTCAGAGTTCCCAGTGTGACAGGTTTGTATGTGTTAGTGTATGTGTGTGTGTGTATGTGTGTGTGGTGAGTGAGTGAGTCAGGCTGGACATTGCGGAGCTCTGGCTGCACACCGTTTGCAGGATCGCTCTACAAACACCAGCTGGTAAGAGCGACTGAGGACTGAGAGCCTCCGAGCCAAGCAGACAGGCTGCTTCTCGAGGGTGTAGCGCTCACAGGGCAGGGAAATGAGGCTCTAGAACAGTGTGCCTGACAGGTGCAAGCCACCGCCAAACCTGCTCAAGCACCTTGGCTCGAAAGAGCAGGGAATGTGCTCCATGGCCCTGCAGTTATTTTGGAGGGAAGGGGAGAGGGGGAAATTAGCCCCCCAGAGAGCCCTGCACCCATCCCCCAGCCTGGGAATAAAATCATGACCTTCCCACTGAACCTGAAAGGGTGGGGTGAGGCAAGGCTCCCAAGCCGTGGCTGTCTGGCCCTGCCCCTACAAAATCTGCAAGGCAGTCTCGGGACACTGCAGTGTCACAGAGGGAGGGAGGGCTGGCAGCCTGCCCCGGAGACCTACTACTGCAGAGATGGCCTTTCTGCTGGCTGGCTCTGCCCAAGCATCTCGGCTTTCGGTATTTCTGAAAAACCCACGCAGTACCCTTTGAAAATAGAGTTGTGCAATGCACTCACATCGAACGTCGTTACTCTGGGTTTCAGATGTTTGTCTGGGATTTTTAGTGTAAGTGTGTCTCCTCTGACAATTGGGCCAGCCACTTGGGAAGAGATCTGCATTGTTTAGGGCAGCCTTTCCCTGCTAGTGTGCGCGTTTGTCTGGTCGCTAGTTCACAGATGGCTTTGGAGAGCTGGCTCCGGACTGTCATGAGCTGAGCCAGTTGCCTGGGCTTGGCTATGGACTAAGGTGGTAAGCCAGGCCATAGGAAGTCAAGAAACTCTGTCTTGCACGAGTGTGTGAGGTGAGTGAGTGAGAGTGTGATGAGTATGAGTGAGTGTGAGTGAGACTGCGCGTCTGTGTGTGTGCACGCATGCACACGCACACCTGCCTGGCCCTAGGGGGCTGCTGGGGGGTTGGTTTGCCCTGCCCCCTGCACACTCTGCATGTTTATATTTGGGGAGGGGGGGGTCAGCTGCACAGCCATGTGGTTTGGGGTGCTTGGTTTGACCCTGTGCACTCAGCATTTTTATGTTTGCGGAGGTGGGGAGGAGGCTTTACCTTGCCATGTGGTTTGGGGTGCTGGGTTTTACATTCACACAAGTTATGCAAATTAGGGGTGGGACTATGCAAATAAGTTTCTATGCAAAGTAGGCAAAAGGTGTCCCCACAAATACCTGGAGTCAGCCCTGCTGGTCTCACTCACAGTTCAAGCAGCCAGTAGTACCTCCTGCCTGAGGGCTGGTTTGTGCCGTGTCATGTTGTTGCTTAGCCCCAAGGTTACCCAGCCAGTCTTCTGGCTTTACTTCCTTTACCCAGAGACCTGCTTCCCTCTGCAGTCTCTCAAGCCCCTTTCCTGGGCTTAGAGCAGAAACCTCCCTTCTGGCTCCTGCTCTGTCAGCAGCTTCCCTCAGACTTGCGTGGCTCTCACTGCAGTTCTCCCAGAACTTCCCCTCAGGGCTAGCCTGAGCCATGCCCTTATGCAGGTGTTAGCCCAATTAGGTACACTAGTCACCCAACTGGCACACCTGCAGCCTTACGCGTGCTGCCACTGGCTCGTGCTAACACTCTCAAGGGTCCTGCAAGTCCACCAGACTCCGTCCTGCTACAGTATGTCGTCCACCATTGGTCCAGGGATCTGGCAAAGCAACAGATTTTGGTCCTCGTCAGTAAGGCTGACAGGTGACTATTACATACATTATGGCTGTGGCTTCCCCCCAGCTAGCATTATGGTCTTCCCAAGCTCCCCCAGAAAGAGCTGTGGCACTGCTATCTCTGGCCCAGTGCAATAGCACTTCACCACTTGTTCACCTGACTTGTGGAGAAAAGGGTTAACCAGTGCCCAGGGAGTAGTTAGAGATTATGTGACCAGTAGGGTGGCCATAGCTCCCCTTTAAAAGAGGGCACTTATGAAAAATACATGTTGCAGGGCCGCATTGGTTCCAGTGCAACCCTGCACCATGTATTTTTCATAAGTGCCCTCTTTTGAAGGGGAGCTATGGCCACCTTCGTGACCAGCATGGGTGGGTCACGTGTACTGGCTGGGGTTATAAAGAAGAGTAATAGGCCAGTCCTGGTTAGTGTTAGTTTGGTAAAAGCAGAGCAACCCTGGAGGGAGAGAGCCACCCTGCTGTGGAGGTTGGTGGGAACCCTAACCCCGCCATAGGGAGAGGGCAAGGGGGTTCAGGAAGTCACTGAGTGAGCAGACCCTTCCAGCCCCAGGGGCTGCAGTGGGATAGCAGGTTGCCCGGGGCACCTCTAGCTGAAGGTGGGACAACCGGTGGTGCCTAGAGGGAGCAGGTTGGAGCAGCTGGTAGCCCAACTGAAGCAAGGGGGCAACCCAGCCAGGAGGGAATGGGCTAGTAACAGCTAGGCTCAGGGTGTGGCCTGATGACGAGGCCAGCGAGATCCACCTGCATTACTCTGAGAGAAGGACCAGAGGTTGGGGCCCAGCATGGCGAGAGCGAGATCCCAGAAGGGAGCAGGGGACAGTAGCATCTAGATCCCCAGTGGAAGGGAGGGCGCTACCAGGTAGGCTCAGGATCATCATGGGAGCTAGGGTGTGTGTAGTACTTGAGAGTCAAATGCTTGCCTCAAGATGAGTAGGCCTTAGGATTACCCAGGTGGCAGAATGGAGTGAAAAGGGGGCCTAGGGAGAGGGCCTAGGGAGAGGGCCAATAGCTGCTAAGGGGGGACAAGTGAGGAGGACCCTGGGAGGCTAAGAGCTAGGAACCCTCAAGGCACCAGGGCCATCGGCAAGCCCAGCAGCAAGCCTAGGGCACTGAGCGTATGCGGGGCAAGCTCAGGTGCGCCGAAAGGTCCAGAGCACTGGGTGTACATTGAGACTGGGGGCACCTGAGTGGAAACGGCTTAGTGGCCCAGGACTCGGAACTATCGTAGCATGATTTCAGCTTATCCCTCCGGAAAGGGGACTAAGAACTTGCTCAGACAGGACTGGGAGCTAATTCTCCAACAAAAGTCAACATCAAAGACAATGGGTACTTCTAAAGGTGCATTATTCCTGAATAAACCCCTCTAATTCAGGGATAAATTGTTCATGTGGACAGACATCCCTGTAGAAATAATTCCTGCTTCCTGGTTTTATCCCTCAGTTGACCAACCTGATTTTTGAGGTTTTATTTTTTTCTGGTGTAAAATAATACAGGAATAGTGCTGCTCACGTACACTCACGTGCTCATGTATCCCAGATTGAACCACCTCCCCCGCCATAGAGAACTGCAGGTAGAGGTTACCTCTCCTCTACCCAACCTCTCGCTGGTATTCTTAAGTCTCTGGTGGCAAAATGTTACAGGGATTCACATCAGAGAAGGCTGTGACAAAATGCTACTCATGCTGCCTCCTAATCCACTCTGACCCTGCAGTGGATGGAATCCATCACACTCATCTGCTTTCTCCTCCGGGGACCGATGGCAGCAAGTGGCATAGGCCCAGTAAGGATGTTGGGAGGAGAAGGACTCACAACTGCCCACACAGCAGCCAGAAGAAGCACCCAAGACCAGTGAATACTGCCCCTCTCTTTAGGGTCTCTCACCAAACCCTCAGATTGGCCGGGGCAGGGAAAAGGGGCAGCTGGAAATGGAGGGGGAAGACGACATGTCCACTGTCTCCAAAGGGACTGACATCCCCACCAATCTGTTGTATTCCCAGAAATCAGAGCGGAAGAAGGTGCTGAAATTCAACTGCGCTGTCTGTGTGGCAGAATCCAGTTCCTTTTGGAACTGCTCTGTCTGTCTCTGCTCTGTACACAAACACAGAATCCCCTCTGGAAATTCATGCCTCGAACAATTAACAACAAGACTGATGCTCTAGTAGACGTGTTCTCCTCGTAGTCGGTGTTCCCAAAAGTGCTGAAATTCAACTGTGCTACACTATGGGATTGATGCAGTTTTCTTTGTGACTCTTAGATGAGTATCAGTGTCGACTAGGGATTGAACTATCGGTATCAGATTAATCCGATAATGCCAATAATTGGCTATATCAGATGAATCCGATAATACCGATATCAGCATATCGTTTTTTTAACATTGCCGATTTTCCGGATCTTTAAAAAAAAAAAATCGGTAATGTTAAAAAACCGATATGCTGATATAGGATTAATCCGATACCGATAAAACTGGTAACCGATAATTCACCGATAGTCTGATCCACACTGCAATCCCTGAGTAGTGCTTATCCCTGAAAATTAATGACCAAGTTGAGAGTTATCCCAGGACGACAATTCAGGGATGTCATCCCGGAACTGCAGCTAATACTGGGATAATTGTGTTTGTGTAGAAGCAGCCAATATCTACACCAGTGATGGGGATGTCCCACAGAGTGGAGACTGAGTCCCGCAGAGTGAAGAGAGAAGACCTTCCCCCAGCAACAAGACTGAGGATAGCTGTGGACAAAATCTGTAAGTGACACAGGTCTGGAAAGGACTTAGTTGGGCTGAAGGCCCTGATGCTTACACAGGGACCAAAGCCATTTAGCTTGTATAGCCACAGTCGGTCTACCACAGAGAGCATGCACCAGGCTGCAGCCATTTCTGGTGGGTGCATGGTAGTCTCCACTAAATTTCCAAGGGTCACAGTTGGTTTAAAACATTTCAGAACTTATTATTAAAAGTAACACACTCCTTGGGGCCATTGAGAAAGAATCTTCCTTGCTCTTGTGCCTGGGATGAGAGGAGCTGACTGTTTTGGGGTATATAGAGCTGGGAACGAGACTGAATAAGGTGAGTGGGAAGCTGTTATCTTGCACACAACATTATCGGTAAATGTATCTCCAGAAATGCAGCTTGGAACTATCACACACACATGAAATGATACTGTTGTCAATAGCAGGGCATTCAGTCTGCTTATTAACATCAGGTGTATGTATTTTTAATTAACTGATCAATGTGCAATAAACAAAAATGATTTCTCACTGGAAAAAGATTCCTGATCTGCCTAAAACAACCAGAAGTGCTTTCAAATCTCATATGAATTCAGTCATGGGAAGACTATTGTGTCTTCATGGAAACTGTGTCACCCCATTGAAGTCTGCACTGTATATGTGCAGATCACTATGTAAAGGAAGAAATTAGAAGGAAACTTGGTCTATAGATCAATAAATAATGAGTTCTCAAACTACTGCCAGGTTCCTAAAAACGAGAAAATGCTAGTGATGAAGTTTCAAAATTTGTACAGACTGAGGTCCAGACTAGTGGTTAATACTTTTCCACTAATCATATTAATTAGTTTCTAGGTGCCAAGCCCTTCAAAAAGGTCCTCAGTCAACATAATGACATTAATTTTGCATTTGGCCTCCAACGTAGCTGAAATATTTATAAAAACGTGTGCAGCCTGACAGCTTCTAGTTGGAAGTACAACTGAAGAATTTCACGAGCATAAATTATTCCAGGAAAGGTCTGGAATAAATTACACTCAGCAAATTGCCTCCAGATCAATCTCTTTTCCAGACATCAGACTAGGAATAACTTATTCATTTGGCTAAAAAACCCACTTATTTTTGGTCAAGCCATGCCCCCTTTGGAGGTTGGCCGTCATGACTGGGAAACATAATTAGGAGGACCCATACATTTTTCAGAAGAAGAATGCCATTACCGGCACTGGGAGTCCTGAGCCTCAAAGCAACAATTAAGTCACTTTATATAAATCAGATGATGAGTCAGTAGTATTCTGACTTTTCAAGGCTATTGGAGTAGTCAGTTGAGATATTCTCTCAATGTACTGCCTAAACCCCATAGCAGTTGACTAGAGTTATGTTACCATCGCCCACCAAAGAGATTATGTACCACAACGATCACTACTGTGCTCCTTTCAGATTTTGGAAACCTTTCAATTTCTTACCAGAGCTGCAGTGCCTATAAAGTATTATTAGTCTCACTGGAGAACTACTGTATCTTAGGACAAGAGGAAAGGAAGGAACATTTCCTGCCTTTTCTAAGTGAAAAGTATTTTTTAACTAGACCTTTATGCAGTGATAAAGAAGTCCTATTTAATAGGTGAAAACAGACATAATGCTAACTCCACTTTAACACCGCTTTAACATTTCTTATACAAGTTGCAGGGCTGTATGCCCTATGCAGCCCTGCAACATGCATACAAAATGTTAAAGCAGAGTTAAAGTGGAATTAGCGTCATGTCTGTTTTCACCCCCTGTTGCAGGGCTGTTTTGGTGCCCTATGTTGGCGCTCTAAACAGGAGAGCATTTTAAGAAGTTTCTGCAATCCTTTGATATTGTCTGTTTGCAGGAAACTTGGGCAACAGTTTTAGAGATAATAGAGTTGGAGGGTTTTTGTAGTTGGACACTACCTGCTATCCCCCCATGGAGAAAGGGATGTCCTAGTGGTGGTTTGGCCATCTTTATTTCATCAGATCTTGAGTTGAATTGTGATGTGGTGAGAGAAACTGAAGGGGTTTTTCTTTGCACTTAGGTGTCTTTCCCCCCCAACTAATAGACTCATTCTATTTATTTAACATCTATTTTCCCCCGGGTGGTGTCACTCAAAAGTATGCACAGTTTTGGCAAAAAACTGAGATGCCTTTAGATTCTGATATGGAAAATCACCCAGTGGACCATGTTATCCTACTTGGCAATTTTAACACAAGGATTGGTTAATTCTGCAGTTCTGGATGTGCTGCAGATGGATTTAAGTGGGGATATTCCAAATTGGAATGTGGCCAGATTCTTGAAGGATCTAGTGGTGAATAGGGCAGGACAAACCTTTTACCAGTTTGTTTTAAATCATTCTTTGATGATTTTGAATGGAAATTCCCCTGGAGATTTAGATGGCAATTACACCATTTTCACTGCTCGGGGAGGTAATGTGACATACTTTGTGGTGGTCTCCCCCTCACTGAGTAATTTTATATACATTTTTAAGGTGGGCTCTCAGATAGAGAGTGACCATTTCCCACTTTGTTTGCACCTCTCATTGACTCACTCTGTGAAATTTCAGCTGATTCTGTCTTAAGGACGGACCTTGAACCTATTGGCCGTTGCAGGATTTGTTGGTCTATTCTTTTTGCACTCCGCTTCTGCTATGAGATTGAGGGAGACTTTGTTTGAGTCAGCTTCTATGAGTAATGCACTGAGCCTTTTGAACTCAGTGATGGGGGATCTTTCGACTCTTCTCTCTATTAAATCTTCGGACAGGTCACACTCTAACTACACTAAATCTAGTTGGTGGGATCCCTCGTGTAAGAGGGCGAAAGCTTTTTTGCAGATAGTTGCTAGATGTTTGAAGTGGCATAATGATCCAGAGGCCACACTACGATATTGTGAGCTACGAAGATCATACAAATCTATGCTTATAAAGAAATTAAGCTATAGTAGGAACCAATGGGAATCATTACAAAATGCTATAGCATTAGCATGTAAGGATTCTCTCACCTTCTGGAAGATAGCAAACGGATTGTGGGGGACCAACCTGTATTTTAGCAAACCTAGAATTTTGCAATCAGTCTGGATTAAACATTTCTCAAAGCTTTTTAATGTTGGTGGGCCAGTTGCAAATACATCTGCAACTGAAATACTGATGGATGTTCCACATTGGGATCCCATTACAGAATTAGAGGTTATGGAGGCCATTAATGCTCTAAAGAATGGAAAGGCTCCAGGTGTTGATTTTGTTCTGGGGAAAGTGTTTAAGCTCTTCCTGGATTGGTGGATTGCAGTTCTGGTCAATTTATTTTTATTGATAAATGAATCAGGCATAATTCCGGAGCAGTGGCGAACAGGAGTGATAGTGCCAATTTATAAGAAGGGCAATCGTAAAGACCCCCAAAATTATAGGCCCATAAGCCTCTTGTGTATCATTTCAAATATTTACACAAGATTATTATTGGACCATCTGATGGGCTGAATAAATGAAAAAGAGATACTGGCTGAAGAGCAGGCTGGCTTCTGTGCCCAGTATAGTACTATGGGTCATTGTTTCATTCTTGAGCATTTAATAGCTAAGTAAAATTTCAAGAAAATTAAACTGTTTTGTCGCCTTTATTGACTTTGCAGCCGCATTTGATTTGATTAACTGTGACAGGTTATGGCAGAAATGTAAAGATTTATCTATTGATGAAAGGCTGCTATCCTTGATTGTCTCTTTATATACCCACATCTCTCTTCAAGTACAGTTTAATTTGCGTGGCAGTTTATCAGCCCCTATATCTACCTCAACAGGAGTTTGGCAAGGCTGTTTATTGGCCCCAATATTATTTAATTTATATGTCAACCAGCTGATAATTAAAGTCTCTGAGAGTGAGGGATATATGGCTCCCAATATATCTCCGTAGGGTGCCAATTCTTATGTATGCGTGTTAGGGTAGGGGGGAACAGAAAGGAACGACAGAACAGAGAGGGACCAAAACCCCTCCTGGGGAAAACCACACACTCACGTACCAGTGGGCTCCACACCCTTGTTGATGGAAAACATAGGGATGTGCGAACGCGGTTCGGATGTTTGGAGTTCGGGCTGAACTTGGTCTGTTCGGACAACTGAACCGAACGTCCGAACTGAATGTTCGAACGGCTGAACAGTTCAGAAAAGTTCTGATGAGATTGGGGGCGGGAAAAACATGACTTTGGGTGGGAAAAACATGTCTGGAAGATGAGGAGCAGACTTCCTGGCATCAGGGGTGGAGACCAGGAGTGGTTTCAGGACCAAATTATACTGATACCAAAAAAAATAAATTGATTTCAGTATTGGTATCAGTATCAATAGAGCTATTTTTGGATGTTCGGCCGACTTTGGCCGAACTGAACTCCGCCAAACCGAACCACCGAACCCAAACTTGGGTTTTGAACTGACATCCCTAGGAAAACAACCCCTCAGGATCTTATATGACCCTTGTATTCCCGGATGGGAAGAGACCAGATCATCACAGGAGTAGGAGACAGCGGTGCTCAGAGTGGAGCCCTTCCACTCTTTACTGGTACCCCCCACACCAGTCACACCCATATTCACCCCCACATGAACCCACACAGTGACCAGAGGGGAAAGGGTGCATGCACAAGTGAGGGGGATAAGGTTGCAGGGCCAGGGGAAACAGGAAAGGTTACCCACAGAGCACTCTCGCCTAGGATCACAGGGTCAGGAGGGACCCAGATGCAGCGAAGGAGGAGGAGGTGAGAACACAGCACCACACAATACACACTAGGGTTAGCAAGACAATATCCAGTTCCACACAACCACACACACAGGCACTCCCACACAGTCCTTGCACACTAGTTCAGGCAGTCTCCACTCACACCAACATGCCAATATACACACAACTACGCTACCACGGTCAGTACACAGTCCATACGATCCAAGCAGGGTGTTATGGAGGAAGGGGGAGAAAGAGCCTCACTCACTCTCCACTGAGCGTTAGGTACTCCTTGGACCCCTAGGAATCTCTCTGGGTATAAATGCCCGTCAGGATAGTATTTGGACCCTTCCAACTGCGGAGAGTGTAAGGAAGTTAGGTCCCTATCATCAGGCGTGGGGATGCAAGGGTCCTGTGGCTCTCTACCACACACAATCAATTGCAAACACCTCAGGGAGAGTTCGCGGGGGTGGGGGGGGGGAGCACAGTGTCCCAGGAGAGTGGGGGAAGGAGGGGTATGGGAGCCCAGGATCATGGAGGGATAGGGAGCAGGGGGAGAATCTTACACACCACAGGGGAATAGGGAGTCCTAGGCCAGGAAAGGGGGAAGCTCTCTCTGTCTTTCACTCACTCTTTCACTCACAGATTCAAAGGGAAGGAAGGAGGGAAACAAGGGGGTAAACTCACTACATGCGTATAGCCAAACACACTTCAAGACCAGACAGGGAACAACAGGCAAGAATACAATCATTTAACCTTCTCAACACTGTGGGGCCAGTCCAGACAGGAAAATCTGATCACCAGCACTGCTTGCAAGGCAGCGCTGGGTTAAGTAGCCCTGTCATTAGTGTCTGCAGCTGGAGGCTTCCCCTGCAGGCAGACTGAGCATCGCAGGGTCCTAGATTCCATCCCTGTTCCACTAGGGCAAGGTGCAGCTGCTGGCGTGGGAGTTGCTTCAGGGGGTGGGGGCGCTGTGAGTCCTCATTCTGCAGCCGGCTCTGTGGCACCCGTCTGCTGGGACGGGGTCCCAAGGGGGGCTAGGGGTGGTATCAGGGGCAGGGTGGCTTGGCGGCGGAGCCCCATGACACAGAGGGCCAGTTTCTCACAGTGTTGCTGATCACCAGCAACTTGCTGTGTCCCTAGCCTCCCTCTATATGGTGCAGGTGCCGCCCTGCCGAGTGCGCAGGCGCGCAAAGTGGCGCAGCATGACTGAAGGTTCTGCCCTGCCCTGCCCTGCCATCTCCCATCGGTGCAGGCCGGGGCTACTCCTTGGCACTTTCAGCTGTTTGCAGAGCCGGCTCTGCCCCCAAGCATGAGCTAGCATCCTCGGGCATCCCACCACCATCACGCATTGCACGCCGGCAGCGGCCCCACCCCCTATACAGCTGGAAGTGTCGCTAGCGGTGGCAAGCCCTGACAATGCAGACAACACTATACTGCTTTCCCTAAGCAGATTGGGGCTTAATCGTTTACTAGCCGACTTTGAAACTGAGAGTAGTAAAGAAGAGCTGGTGATAAATTTCCAAAAAACTAAAATCATGGTATTTGTCCCCAGATTCAAAAAATGTAATTGGGCCATTAAAGAGAACAAGTTGGAGCAGGTCCGTTTCTTTAAATATCTGGGAATCAACTTTTCATTTAATGGTTTTTGGTCTCAGCACTGCCGGGTAGTTACACAGGCGGTGTCATCTCTAACAGTGGTGCTACTTAATTTTTTTAGATCAAAGGGAGGGGTTTTTGTTAGACCAGCCCTTAGGATTTATGAGGCTAAGTTGTCCTCGCAACTCTGCTATGGGGCTCAGGTTTGGGACTATACTTATTCAGTTGTTAAATTTTGGAGACTCTTCAAAATAAATATTTATGGGTCCTCCTGGGAGTTCCCCTAGCAACCTCTGCAGCATTATTGAGATTGGATGCGAGAATCGTAAGCCTAAATTTATCATTCTTGCCCTGTCAGCGGCGCACGAAGCCAGCAAGGGTGCAGGGTCCCAAAGCACCCCCCACAACCCCCGGATCGGCCCAGTACCATGCAGGGACAATGAGCGCCCCTGAGTTCCCCGCCGACGGCAGCAACAGAGCCCCGCCCTGGGGACAGTCCCCCAGCCAGGTGCCGTCGGCAGGGGCCTTCCCTGGCACCACAAGAGGCTCCTCTGCGATCCCCGCAAACCACAGCGACGGGGCTGGGGGCTGTAGCCACGCCCCTGATAGAAATCAGCCAGAAAAGGGCCTGCCCTGGCCCCGCAGGAGACGCCCCCACAACCGCCACTGACAGCAGCGGTGGAACCGCAATTGAAGGCCACACCCCCGGCAGGGAGACAGCCTGTGGGGATTCCCCCGCCCCCGCAGTGCCGCTCAGAACGACTGCGAGCTCGCACGAGGGTGGGGCTTAGAGAATCAAAACCAGCGCCGCCTGGGGAACGGCGCTGGTGATTAGCAGAAACCGGCCCTTTTGTGAGTGGCGTGAGTGTGGACTCGAGAGTGACTAGTACCTGGAAATTGCCCGTGTGTGTGGACCTTCCCCGGAGACCCTTGTGAAATTCCCGTGTGAGTGAGTCAGCGAGAGCAGCGTGCATGTGAGTGAGTGCCCTCCCTTCCCCCCTGCCTGGAGTCCTTATTTCCGGAGGTGAGTGCCCTGCGTCCCTTTCCCTTCTCCCCTCCTGGGGCCCTGCACTCCCCTAGGGTTAACCACCCCACTCCTCGCCCCTTTTGTGTTGTACTAAGTGTGACGAGAGAGTGTGGGGCAGCCTTGGGTTCTTGGTCATCAGCGCCCTTTGATGATAGGGGCTCATTCTCTTTGATTAGAGGTGAGAGCCCACACACTATCCTGACGGGTATTCTGCCACCAGTCGCTCCTTGCTCTGACCTCGATACCCCGTGGCAGTGTGCGTGTGCTTGTATCCCTTCCCCTACCCCGGTAACATGCCCAGGATCATTACCTAGATTATGTCTTGAGGAAAAGAGGAGTCTAACTTGGCATAAGATAGACCCCTGGTGGCGAGGGGTTGAACTGAAAGTGAATTCTCTGGGTTTTTCTTTGGAATTCTTGATAAATATGCCTTATAAGGAAGCTGTGAGAATGGTGAGATGCAGAATTATTGATATTGACATACAAGTTACTAGGGCGAAAGTTGCATGTGTTAAAACCTCACCATTATATAAATACTGGTTACCTCCAGTTACAGACTCTATTTAAGTTGACTTACTAATGTGGCCTATCGTAAAGCATTTACTGCTCTAAGAATACAGTCCATGCGGACTGAAGTTACATTAGGCTGCTTTAGGGGTACTCCTAACTCTTAGGGATGGGCGAACAGAACGCCATTTGGATGTTTGGACGTTTGGTTTGAAACCCGAGTTCGGGTTCGACTGTTTAGTTCAGCGGATTTCGGTTTGGCCAAACTCGGCCAAACATTTTAAAAAGTGCTATCATACCGAAACGAAAACAGAAATGTTTTGGTATTGGTATTTTTGGCCCTGAAATACCACCCCTGGTGCCAGGAAGTCTGCTCCTCAGCTGCCTCCCCTGTTCAGTCACATTTTTCCCACCCAAAGTCACGTTTTTCCCGCCCCGAACTCATCCGAATTTTTCTGAACTTTTCGGAAGTTCGAGTGTTCAGTTCGGAAGTTTGGTTCGGTCATCCAAACAGGTCGAGTTCGGGCCGAACTCCGAACTTCTGAACCACATTCACACATCCCTACTTACTCTGAATGATGATGTATGTGTGGTTTGGAGCAGGTGGAGGATCAGTTCCATTATCTTCTTGATTGCCCTATTTAAGACCATCCTAGGCATAGATTATTTAATTTGGTTGAGCTGGATAACAGCAGACTTCGCCGCCAGCAACTGGTGTTTCTATTGACCAATAAGAGGGAATATATAACCTGGGCAGTTGCATCATTCGCTATAGCAGCAATTTCTTTGAGAAAGAAGTGAGCTGGAAATTGATTTAGTCATATGTTTATATGTTTGTGTTTTATTGGTTATTTATTGATCTTTTTCTTTGGGATTTGATATATTTTATTTGAGTTTAAATCTTGCTGTTCAAGTGTTGTTTTGCTTTGTGTATCAATACTTGTCAAGGCATTTTGCCAGTACAATCAAATTTACTACTACTGGTACCCTGAAGCTCTGCAACATGCATAAAAAAAGTTAAAGCAGTGTTAAAGTGGAGTGGAGATAGTGTTATGTCTGTTTTCACCATATGTAGATATTTTACAGGTTAGGTGAAAAAATTAAGAATATGTTGAAAATAAAATGTAAGGAACTGATGTATATTAACTTCCAACCAGAACAACTGATAACTAGCTAGTCATTTGAATTGCTTGAAAACAAACTTAAGAGCCCATACTTGTAGTCTTTACATATATTGTTGTCAGAAGGTGGCTCACAGATTAGTCAGTCTTGAAACAGGACCTGTTGCCAACTGGAAGTTTTCTCAATGCATATCCTAACAGATGCCTATTTCACTGGGGCACTGAGAACATAAAGCATAAAGAAATTCTAAATTTAATATTGGTGCCATAGAGAGTAAAGTTAAAATGTGTGTGTTTGATCCTGCAACCTTGAATCGTGCAGGTAAATCTTACACAAATGCTTCTTTTTTTAAAGTTGGAATAACAAGGGATGATATCAAAGGGACTAGTCACATGTATCATCAAGCATGGCTGGGCTTACCACAGGGCAACCCAGGGTGGCCACCCTGGGCCCCACTCTTTTCTCTACTTCTGGGGCCCCTGCAGTGGCCCGTTTTTATGAGGGCACGGTGTGGAATCCCCACTCCCTCTGTAGATGCACCCCTGTGTCCAGCTCCACCCGGGTCAGGTTCAGGTAGACCCGATGGGTTCCCTGGCTCGCAGTCTTCCCACATGTTGCACCTCCCCTGCACCATAGAGTTGTGGGTGATCTCCCAATGCTCTAGGCTGGCAGTCACCCGGGGCAATGGCCAGCTGGAAGCGGAGCAGCAGTGTGGGTCTGCACATCAGCTGGAGAGCTGCGCCGCTTCAGGCTGGTGCCCCAGGCTTGGCTGGCCCACTCTGAAGGTGGTCCTCCAGGATGTTCTGGAGCACTGCTGGCAGGGCTGCCCCTGAGTAGGCCCAGCCTGCTCCACTTCAACTTTTTGGCGAGGTACTTTTAGAGGGATGGGGGTGAAGCAAGCAGAACCAGGGCAACCCGTCCCATCCATCTGAAAACATCCAATGTTGAAGTAACACATTTGCCAAGGTTAGGTTTCACTGCCACATAGAAATGAACTACTTTAATCTGCTTGTGTTCAAACAGCAGAACATAAAACTTCTATTTGTTGTTATTAATAATAAAAAAAAATCAAACCATAAGCCACAAGCTCTAGAGACCCTACAGGTTCTCTATTTTTATATTGGCATCCTGCAACCTTTGACCGTCCCCATCAGTGAGTGCTATAACTAGTATCACATACATATCCATTCCGTGTTGCAATTGAAGATGTCACCCTGGGTGCACAGCTTGGTGAACAGCTGTTATGCTGCTGCGTGTATGTGACTACCTGATGGTCTCCTCCCCCCAGCTGTATCCTGGATGATAACCTTTCATGCAATGAGAGGAAGGCCGGCAAAGCGCTAACAGACCCAGAATAGAAACTGCTGGGACTGTGGGTGTTTTTTAGACAAGCACCTCCCCAACCATGACCCATCCATCATCCGCCCATTGTGCACGTTGCAGGGCTGCATAGGGCGCCAATGTGCCCCTGCAACCTGCATGATGAGTAGGTAATGGGTGGGGGGGAGGCGCTTCTGTAAAAACACCCTGGGTGGGCAAAAGATTCATACCAACTAGAATCCAACTCTGAAAGCCCTCCCTCCTCTGCCAAGATCCTCCCCACAACATCCCTCATCCTTTCACTTCCCAACACCTCTCCAGCCCCTTCCCCTGCCTTGTTTCTTGCTCATTCTTTCATCCAGCCACCCCCTCTGCTCACCAGAAACACCACAAGGAGGTGTGGGAACTAGACTAGCCTCTCACAAAAATAAGGCCTCTGTGATCCCTGGATGACCAAAACCCAGGAGTTCTCAGCACATAGCAAGGATGTGTGGGTTACACACAGAAACATAACCACTGAATGGGTGCTTCATGCCAAAAATGTGTAGCTAGCGTTATGTCTGGTAATACAGATTTCTCCCTCAATTTGGTTACTATCAAAGCAGGGCAGATACTGTAGGCAATTTTCAAAACCACACAAAATACCCTAGAATTTTTACCAGATGGTAAACCAAGCCAAATGCTACACTGGATTGAAATTTACCGGACAGCTGGCTTGGTCGGCAGACAGATGGTAACATTGCTTTATTTTATTTTATTTTTCAATTAATAAACATTACTGTGCCTATCTGGCTTCATCTCCAGTGAGTGCTGGAAATCGGAAGCCTATGCTAAGGAGACAGCCTAGCTCCTCTTATTTTTTACATCATTGTTACATTATTTAATAACCTGTCTGCTTCTGGGGAGAGAAGCCAGAAGTCTACTCTTGCACCATTCTGTAAATCCTCTTCTGACAAACTACACTACAGAGACTTTTGAAGCTTTGTTCTCGGGGGGAGAGTATTAAAGTATTAAGTTAATGGTATGATTTTAACTCACCTCGTTGGCATTCTGGCTTACTGTTAAACAGCAGCTATGGCCGTGCATGTGAGCGACATTAAGTAATGGAGCCTGTTTCAAGTGGACTTCCATAAACATAAACAGCATTCTCTTTGCACTGACATGTAAGAAAAAAGTCTTAAATTGTTTCACTAGACTGCAATGGACAAATTACAAATTTGATTTTAAGGATTTTAAGTAATAATCTTCATGTATTATTACATCTAATCCTGAAAGAAACAGAGTTTTCTTATCTCTCAATAAAATCACTGGGAAATCATCTATCCAGTTTTCAACCCCCTTAGAACAGGGCTGTCCACCTGGCAGTCTACAGGCTGGATCCAGCCCGCAATGAGTTTTCATCCAGACTGCAGCATTAAACTTCTATTCCATACTTACTGAGATTTCTGTGCAATCTGTCCCTCCAGCAAATTTCTGTGGGTGACCTGACCCGTGGTGACCAAGAATTTGGCTAGTCCTGCCATAGGACATGGCACCAACATAGAAATCTCAGTCCTTATCTTCAAGGCGAGTTGGTTATGGCAGAGCAGACTGAAGCTCAATCCCAATAAGATGGAGGTGATGGTGGTAGGCCGGGCGGGGGAGGTGTCGCCCCCTCTTGTGGAGGTGGTGCGCCCCTCCGTGGCCCAGCAGGTTCGGAGTCTGGGGGTGTTATTGGACGCAGGTCTCCGTCTAGATCAGCAGGTGGATGCAGTGGTGAAGGCGGCTTTCCGCCAGCTGTATCTGATGCGGAGGCTGCACCCATATATCTTCAGACCCAACCTGGCCACTTTGATCCATGCCTTTATCACCTCGAGGCTGGACTACTGTAACGCGCTCTACGTGTGGCTTCCCTTGACGCTGGCCCGGACGTTGCAGCTAGTGCAGAATGCGGTGGCCCATCTCTTAACAGGGACGGGCCGACGAGAGCACATAACACCGGTGCTCCGTGCACTGCACTGGCTGCCTGTAAGTTAACGTGCCGAGCCAGATTCAAGGTTTTGACTTTGATCTATAAGGCCCTACACGGTTTTGGACCTGGATACCTCAGGGACCGCCTCACCTTCCGTGACTCAGGATGGACCCTCTAGTCCACCGGGGGCGCCCTCCTGGAAGTCCCCTGTGTAAAACAGGGGGCTAAAATGGAGAGGACGTTCTTGATGGCTGGGCCCCAACTGTGGAACTCCCTCCCAGAGGAAGCATGGCTGGCCCCGAGTCTGTTGGCTTTCCGTTGGGCCTGTAAGACATGGCTGTTCTCCCAGGCCTTCGGAGGCGGGGAAAGGAGGGTGGGCTAAATTTGTGTGTGGGTGTTTTAAATGGGTTTTAAAGATGATATTGTAGATTTTAATGTTTTAATATATTGTTTTATATTGTGTTGGAGGCCGCCTCGAGATGCCGTAGGCATGGGGGGCAGCATATAAATACAATAAATAAATAAATTAAATAAATGGTCTGAGCTCAAAATCCGTAAGATGTCCCCTCATGATGCAGACTCCTCATGAGCATGGTTGTCAGTTTCACAGCTTTGGGGGAGGGCAGATATGCACATTTTAAAGGACGCTTCTGAGAAATACATGTTGCAGGGCTCTATTGGCTACAATGCAGTCCTGCAACCTGTATTTCTCATGTGTCCTTAAAATTTGCATATCTGGCCACCCTAGCTGCAATGGAATTATCTATATTAATGATTGATCTTCTTTGTCCAGGATATGCAGAACTCTCAAGCACCTGATCCAAGAAAGAAAGTGGAAAATTTCTCTGAAAAATGTAAACACAAGATTACATTTTGGGATGGTAAAGGCAGTGAAGTTTAGCGGCCAACTGAAACAGACAGGGCTGATTTACAAATCAAATCTGAATATTTATTTCCTTTATTGGATTCTCTAATTTACACCCTTTAAGAACTTTTACATGGTTTAATTCATTTAGTTTGCTTGTTTAACCAAATTAAAGTTTAACTCCAAACTGCAAACTCAAAGTTGTAGACCCAATACTTAGCATATTTTCATGTTTTTTTTCAACCATGATACAAAGGCACAATATAATAGCAGTGAAGGGGTTAATCTTCATTGCTGCTGCCAGTCTGAAGTGGCCTTGAGTTTCATGTCCCCTTGCTATCTGAATGGTCCTTGAAAACTGTTATTTTGGTTTATTTTAAGCTGGGGTTCATTTGACCCCTATTGAAATGCATTGGCTGGGGTCCATTGGACCCCAATAGGAAAACTCTATGGAAACCTGGGGTCCGTTTGCAAAATGGCACTTTTTTGGTCATAGGAGACAAACGGTAAGAGGTATCAGGCTGAAATTTTAGTATTTTATGTCCAGAGGTGCCGCTGACAATGTCCTAAAAGCTCAAACTTGAAGAGCTACTAATTACCAAATTTTAATGTTTTTAGTGCTCGGTGGGGTCAGTCTGACCCCAGAATTGCAGGTAAGGGTTTTAAGTCAATGAAGGATACATAAAACACATTAGATGAGCCAACATACTTCTGAACCAAATGGGTAAGCAAGAAACAGTGGTCCATTGTAGATCTCCCTTCTCTAAATCCTATCTGCGCAGCATTCAGAATACCCTTGATGTTAAGCCAGTTATTCAATCTCAGCGAAAGATATTTTGCATAAACTTTGCTCACGGTACTAAGTAAACTGATAGGCCTGAAGTTACCCGGGTCCTTCGGACTTCCCTTCTTGTATATCGGGACTACAATCGCCTGTCCCCAGTCTGATGGCATATTCCCTGACTCATTTATCCCTGTAAAAAGGGCCGTTAGAACCGGGGCCAACCATTTGAGCCCAGCCTTTAATAATTCTGCCGGGATGAAATCTAGGCTTAAGGCAGGGGCTTTCCCTGCCTTAAGACTGGTTAATAAATCTTCAATCAGATCTGGCGAGATGAGTTCCCACTCGGGTACATCTAGGGGCATAGACAGAGCTCTATTGGCATCTCCACCTGGAATAAATAAATTGGCTCTGGGTTTAGAATGTGACTTATTACCACTCTCTGAGAGGATTTGGATGGGGGCCATATCCTATTGGCTTTGGCTTTTTTTCAAAATGGGTGCTCCACTGTCAGCGTTGGCCATAGGCTTTAGCCCAGCAGTCCTGGAGCCATTGGGGTTTAAGGGGACCCGGAAGTTATTGGCAGCGAGATTATCAAATATTACTTGACAAGAAACAAGAGCTGCTATTGGTGACAGTAGGGCCTTGGGATGTTATCTTGAGATTGCCAACGGTTCTCATTCTCCTATGTCTTATCTGGATGGTAGTTTACCCCAAAGGTCCAGAAGGCTTTTTTTTGTGGCAAGAATGAATTATTTTCCCTCGGTTCAGATTGAAGGCAGATATAGGGGAATACCTTTAGCTGAGTGGCTATGCCATTGCTCTCTAAAGAAGGTAGATACTATGGAACATATATTAATGGAATGCCCTTTGTTCTGTGAGGTTCGGGAAAAATGTATAGCTCCCTTGATTGCCCCATTTCCCGGGCAGATCTACCGGATTTTATGTTTATTATCTACTGGGTGATCGTTATCCGATAACAACTGAAAATGTGGTTCTTTATTTGAGTATTGTGGGTACAATGAAAAAAAAAATGTGTAAGAAATTTACTTAGTTTGCTTTGCATTTAAAGGTATGTCTAGTGATTCCCTTGTTGGTTCTGGTTCAATAAATAAATTGCCTGAATGGATGATTTCAGATGTGCCGGGGTCAATTCGCCCCGGCACGGAATCACCCCTTTGATTCCCCACTGGGGCGACCACGTAACGGCAAACAGACGCGGTGGCCAATCCTGGTGGGGAATCCAGGGGGGCGGGGCTGCGTGAGCCAACATGCGGCTGCACAGCCCTGCCCCTGCCCATGCTGTCCCGGCCACCCGCCCTCCAGGAGACGGGCGGGCGCTGTGGCCAATGCGGCTGCAACACCTGGCTGCCCCCCCCCCGGCATTGACCACAGCCCGGAATCCCGCTGCGGATTCCAGGCCGTGGTCTGGGGACAGATGTTACGGTCCCCTTCATCATGGGGGGGAATCGCATTCACCAAGCAAACAGGGCCGGGACCGCTGGGACCGCCGGAACCGCCAGGACCACCGTTTGTGTGGTGAATGTGATTCCCCCCCATGATTCACAGGGGTGAACATCTGGGGGGAACTTCTGTTCCCCCCAACAGATGTTACAAGACCACAACCACCATGTGGGAATTCCCCGTGGTTGACCGTGATCTCGTAACGTCAGAAAATGCACTGTGTCAAAAACGTTGCAGGGTTAAGCAGTGAATTTATTTATTTCGTAGATTTTTATACCGCCCCATTATATTCCTCTGTTCTCTACTGTCTTGCTTCTGCCTACCATTTGTTGTAACAGAAAAGACCACCTGTGTGGATGATTTTAC
Organism: Sphenodon punctatus; assembly: GCA_003113815.1. Classification (NCBI taxonomy): domain Eukaryota; kingdom Metazoa; phylum Chordata; class Lepidosauria; order Sphenodontia; family Sphenodontidae; genus Sphenodon; species Sphenodon punctatus. The sequence goes on along the minus strand of QEPC01001478.1, from coordinate 3,705,308 downwards.
CGTGCTAATGAATTGTTTTACCTGAAAACATCAGCAAAAGTTCACTGTGGTAAGAAAACTCCTGCAAGCTCACTTAAGAGTACATGAAAGTAAACTAACTGTGTCTGCTGCACACACCCATTAGTAATGGAGTGAAAATAAGCTTCAGAAATGCCAAAATGTATAAAGTTATATTTGGAAATGTAATTGTTTTTATTAGAGAATGAGACCAGCCAGGGACTCTGAGTGTAGAACAAAAATAGCAGATTTATGGGTTAATTAATTTCTTGCTTGGATAATTCTCATTTGACTTTAACTAAACCTTCCCTGGGTTTGAACAGCATGGGAGCAAGTGTCCTTTACCATCTGGTTTTATTTCTGAGGAATTACAGCTAGCTTTTAAACCATTTATGAGGGAAAGTTTGAGGAAAAGTAACATTCAGTCCTATTTTTAACAGCAATTCAGAGTCCTAGTCTGACTTAAATTACATATATTCTAAACACATTTGATTTGATGACAAATTTGTGAGGTTACTAATTCATGGAAAGCACTGTATGATTCCAGATTTATAAACTAAATAAATTTAACTTACTTGTCAATTAGTATTTATCATACTTTTTTTTAGCAGTAGTGCCCAAGGCAGGGGCCCATTGTATAGTGCTAGATACTATGTAAAAATATAGCAAAAACACAGTCATGAACTGAAGCTTGCCTTCTCAGTTGCAAGCTGTTCACTGCTACCACCCATGTACAGTTTAAGCCAGGCACATAGGAACCTGGACTCTGGATACACCTCAGCGGGTGTTTGTTAACTCATGGACTGAAAGCCTGCCAGACCCCAGAGCTGCTCTGTGCCCTGTCCCCCCCCCCCAGCCACCTCACGTGGGCTCTGCGAGGATCTCAGTAGACAAGCCAGTAGTTCCCCCAGCTGCAGTCCGCCCATGCGCTGTCCCCTCTCCACCATAGAGTTGTGATCGCCCCTGCAACTGCTATAGACTGCAACTGCAACTGTATGGTGGAGTGTGCGGTTTGCCCCATGACCCCCCCTCATCAGATGAGTGGTGGCCCCAGGGCAGCACATTGCCCCAGTTTGGACCAGATTACTCCACACAACATACCCCACTTTTCTGGGGATGATGTCATGTGGAGCTGCCCCAACCCAAACTGAGGTGAACATCTGGTGGCCTCCCTTCACATGGGTGGGTAAATTTGGGGCAAAGGATGGCCAATGTGGGGCCCTGTCTTTTGTGATAACACCCAGCTATGCAGTTCTCTCAGTGAATTAGCTGGCCCTCAAACTGAAGCCCCCCTCTTGTGCCTCTCCAAGTTTTCTCTGGTCAAGTAGTAGTCTATACTGGAATGAGTCTTAGGCTAGGTGCTCTCTTTGAGAGCTCAGCATGGAAAGTCTATCAAAAACTTTATAGGTAAACTATTCTCATTGAAACAAAAGTTTAATCACAATAATCATTACATCTTTAAAAGTATTGCTACCTTTGTATAGTGATTTCTAAGCAATTGCAAGGTGTTAGATAGGACTTCTACTGTTTAGAAAGAGTAAAAATGATCTTTGCTACCTGTAGAATCCTTCAGTCAGGTCTTCCAATCAGTACAACATCCTTAAAAAAAAAAGTCAGAGTGAGAAAAAATACTTAGAAATCAAAGTCTTGTTTCAATCAGAGACACATTCAGTGAAGTAGCTGCTTACCTACTGGTAGACTTCCAGAGGAGTTCAAGGACCTTTGAGAAGAAGTTCTCAAATTATGGGTTGAGTGGGGGCCCCCAGTGGGCTTAAGACATCCACATATGTAGTTACTCTCTCAGCTGATATCTCATATTTTGTTGCTGTTTCTAGGCTCATGGAATTGTACTGAAGCCTCAGGTATACATAATTTTCAATACTATATTAAAGACCAAAAGCAGAACCACTGCCTTTTGGCCTCACATTTAAATTAATTATCTGATGTGTTACTTGCACAGTTCAAATTTAAGCAACATCACCTGTTTCTCCCAACTCATAGAAACACACGCATGATACTCAACCTATCTGATTTCCCCATCCCAAGGTGTTTACTGACTGGAGTGGATAGTACTCATGTTCCTAACAGGTAGTTTGAATCTTACCTTAACTGCTTCTATTGCCCCACCTCCAGGTAGAAATAAATATACATAAACAGTTGGTTGAATCACACTGCCCCAAAGAATTTGCAGTTTACACTTAAGGAAATAGAGAGTGGCTACACAGACAGACAGGAGGGGCACAGTCAGGCAGTAATGTTCAGTGAGATAGCTCAGCACACAAGCTGCCTGCCTATCCAGTGCATACCCACCATTTTTCATAATCATGGCCAGACAAATTCATGGTCCTTACTGTGGTTATACTGGCATAATTCCATCATCTTTGATGGAGTTATATTATGTATACACAACTTTAATGACAGCCGAGTCATGGTCCATATGTTTTTTGTTGTGCATTTGGGGATATGCCTGCAGTGTTGGATTGCTGATCCCAGGGAGAATAGGAGACTGCCTTCAATGTGAATGGCTAGTGTTTTTTTTATACTTAAAAGTATAAAGCAACCTTAGTTTTTATTGCCACAGTAACAGTGTCTGTCTTTAGATGGACCCAGAGATGGCTACCTCTGGACTTGCTGTGCATGTGGCCAGCTGCGCAGTCCCACCTGCATATACGGTTTATACAGACTGGGCAGCTGCTGTGGCCCACGGTCTGTCTGCGTGGTGTTTCCTCCCTCAAACCATAGAGCTATGGGTGCATTGGCCACCACTCTAGGCTGCTGTCTGCTGCTCTATGGCATTACCTATGGCAACCCCCAGTTGGGAGCAGAGCTGCAGCAGCTGTCCTCCAGTAGACAGACCACAGCTCTGCCTCTGCCCAGGTTTCGGTGGCCTGCTCTGCTGGTGGTGCTCTGGAATGTTCCGGAGCACTGTTAGTGGGGCTGGAGTGGAGGAGGCACTTCCTGCTCTGTTTTTGTTCTGCCTGCACATCTGACAGCCCGTCTTGAGATGGATGGGTTGCCCGGGTGTGAGGTGGAGCAGAGCCGCGGGTGCTGTCCATGTAAAAGCACCCAGTAACTCAAATAGGTGCTGTGAACCTTGCAGGACTGAAGTCTTTAGCCCTTCACGTTGAAGACAGTCCGGTGCTTTCCAACAAAGCAGCAATTCAAAATTGAAGGCACATGGCATAATGCTCTATGATTTGCACCTTGCATAAATAGTCCTACTGACCAGTCACAAATAAAGCATAAGTAGTCTATTTGCAATTGAAAGAGGAGAAAGAAAGTTGAATCTGAATCATTTCTCCAGCTTAGAATTTGTTTCCGTAACAGTGTGCTTCCTTCTCAGCAAAGGCGTTGACTCACTCTAAGGAATGTATTCCATTACAGCTCTCCTGGCTTGTACTAAAATGTTATGTAGAACCAGTTAGTTGCCATGGGGACTGTGACCAACAAACAAACAAACAAAACAAGCATGCACTCTTTCAAGACTGGTCGGAGCACTTTTTATGGCCAACCTACAGCCTAAGGCTATTTGTGATTAGTTTTGTTTTCAAAGGAAGGTTCAAGGTTTCCATTATGTAACACCCCCTTTTCACCTCCCTCCCCCTGAGGCCATTTACATGAACTTCAGAGAAATCCTGCTGGCTATACTTTTGTCTATTTCTTGGAGACACAGTAATCCAAAGAGTAAGAAAGCATCATTAGTCCATTTCCAGCCAAGCTGGAGTAAGGGTGTAAGTAAATAATAAAGTGAGCCAAAAGTTACACCACAATTAAGTCTGAGCCAGAATGTTCGGAATAGTGTTCATTTCTCTTCTAGTTCGTAGAAAGACTTTGCAGGGGCTTGAGGGAGAGTGCAAAGTCTTGAGGAAGAGTGATGTAGTGCACCCAGAAATACTTTGTAAAATCCCAACAAAATCTAGGGTCATCTACTTCTCAGAGGTTTTTTGTGTTAAAGATTTGAAACAGTGGTTCTGCTATAAAGCAGGGTCTGTGGAAATCTCACTTTCAAGGCTCATCACAGCATTTCTCCTTCCTATTTTCTGCCCTCATTTTTTGCTACATTCTGCCATAGGAACTTTGGTCCTCCGCTGCCACCGCCAGAGTATCCTTTCCCCTTCTCCATGCTGCTCCCTATACCTGAAAATGTCTCCCTGAACACATAGGATGCTTTTAGGCTGACAGCAGCTCCAGGGATGCCCCCGTCACCCCTGGTTTGACTGATCCATCTAAAGACGCCCATCAGATGTTGCAAATGGAGCAGGTTGTGCCTGCTCCAGGGCTGCCCTGCCGGCAAGACTCCAGAACATCCTGGAGCATGCCATGCTGAGCAGGTTGGCCAAACCCAGGACAACGGTCGAACGTGGAGCTGCTGTCCATCTGGTTGGTGGACCCATGCTGCAGCTCTGTGCCCATCCATCTGTTGCCCCGGACAGCATCACTGAGTTGCAGGTGCCAGCCTAGAGCATCAGCTGATCACCTGCAACTCTGTGGTGCAGGTGGGAGAGTGCCATGCAGGCAGACCATTGCCCAAGAACTCTGCCAGTCCATCTAAAGTGGACCCAAGTGGAGCTGGGAACAGGAAGATGCTAGGGAGGGTCCCCAGAGAAGCTCTGGCTCCCTATCCATCTAAAAGTGCCCATACAGTCTGTTCTCTCTCTCTCCTGTCCATAAATTAACTCCAAGAAACTTTCCTGTCAGGTGCCTCACCATCATAGGTTTCTGATTCTTAGAATCCTATCTGGTTCTTGTAACTGCATCTTCTCAATGTCACAAATGTATTATTGTCTCTTCCTGTTTTTCCCCTTACCTTTCTCCTCTGCCCTTGACCATTCTAGATTATAAGCCTTTCAGGGAAGATACTGTCTCTTATCATGACTGTTCAACACCAGGCACATTGCTGGCACTATATAAACAATAATTTGGTAATATCTCTCATTTTAGGAAATGCCAAGCTATAGCTTTGAGCTTAATGTCCCACAGGAGATGGAACAGCTGCCATTACACTTCTCTCACATCTGTCACTACACAATAGGTGTACACCTCTCTAAAGTATTGGTACAGGGCAGCTCACCCTCGCTGCAAGTCTACGAAGTCCATAGTTGAGTCTTTGAAGACTCAAGTCTACGAAGCAATGCAGACCTGCAACCTGTATTTCTCATAAGTGCCCTCTAAAAATTGCATATATGGCAACCCTAGTTACTGTACTTCAGCACACTAGACTTACATAGATGTCAAATCCACATTTGCAGCAAGAGACATCATTGCCCGCTCATTTGCACATGCAGTGTCACTCACCACAACTGAGCACAGCCCCTTTGTGTGGTCAGCATTTTAGTGTGGTCTGACCACTTGTAAATATGCCCTTGGTAGAGAGGTGCGTTTCATGCCTCACATTGCAAACAATGTGGCCTGTTGATGGGTTATGTGGCACATTGATGCTTTTCTTACTATGAAGATAGTGCTCCTAGGATGCACCCAGTTTTCAGCTCAGCACCTTTTAAAAATCTGATTCCTTAAAATGTCTCCCTTCTTCACCCAAATGTCCAGGGAAGCACAAGCAATCTGGACTTTGTGGTATGATTGGGAAGTTCCATGTGTGTGTCCAAGGAAGGGTTGGATTCATTGTTAAAAAACTGGAAGGAAGACTAACCTACCGATACATCTTGCTCATTAGCATCAAGGATCTGCTTCTGTCTGCTTCTTACCACCAAGGAAATTAGATCTGGATTTGCCTGGAATCCAAATCCTTCAGGTTTTGCCTACTAACATAGTTCTTTTTTTATAGACTATTCATTTTTGTTCTTGGTTTTGGGATGCAACGAGAAGTCTGAACTTTTTCTGGATTGCTATAATCTTGAAAGAACTCTGTTAAAAAGATAGTGTGGTTCAGGGACAAATAAGTTTATTGTGTTAAATAATATATTAGGGGAGTCAGTTAAAACCGTGCTGCCATTTCCTCTTGCTCTCAAACAGCTTCTTAAATTATCTCGTCTGGACTTGCTGCTATAAATGCACAAGAGAGATCCCATTTGTAACCCAAGGATGATCCAGAGACAAGTTCTTATAGATGCAGAATCTGATGCTATGCCTCAAGAAAGAGTTCCATCGTCCATTTCCAAAGTGGTTTCTGGGAAACATATTAGCGCATTTAAGACTTTTTAAAAAATGCATTACTATTATTGTAGATTTCTGGCTTCCAAAACCTTAAACTAACACACTACTCAGAATAGGCGCTTTTATGGCCAGGGCTTCCTATTGGTTGCTCCAGTTTTGGAGTTTGCATTGGACAGATGATTGCTTACCTATGCTTGAAGCATCCCTTCTAATCTTTATCACTCTTCCACCACAATAGGCTCTGTCTTGTTCTTCTGCTCATCTGAGTGCATCTTGTTGTTGAAGAAGTGGAGAAGATCCTGTGCAGGGAGTGAGGAGGGGGGAGGACAGGGAGGCTTCAGGAGAGAAGCAAATGTAGAGAAGAGATGGTGTGAGTTGTGGGAGTGGGATTCAATTAACATGGTGTAATAGCGGTCTTTGGCAAGGGAAAGGGCATTGCTAAACACAGGTTAGTTGTAAGATGGCCTTGATATCCGAGCATTTATGGCACAGCAGCTTCTGGGAAGGAAATCGTAACCTTGGTCTGTAAGAAGACCCAGATGTACCTCAGCTGGTGAAAGGAATTTCTCCAGGTAAATTTTAACTGAGTTCTACCATATTTCAGTCGTTAACAATAAATTAAGTGTTCATTAAACAAGTCAGGAGTAGCTGTCTCATGCCTATGCTCTTGCAGTGCTCATTGAAGAGGACATACTATACCTAACAGCTGTGTGAACCATGCTCCAGGGGATGGGGTCTTTGGAGCAGATCAGAGTGAGTGGTGGCATGGGCTAAACATTTCCAAGTGAGAAGCTTCTTGATAGGTGCAGTTACTTGAAAACAGATTACAGGAAACCCAGTTTAAGTACACATGTAAATTACATTTTAAAAAACCAAACACCTCATTAGTTTAGCACTAGTGTGAGTCCTACCCAGTTCGATGGGACTTGCGCCAGTGCTACATCAAAGTGTATCAGACTTACGCCGGCATTCTTCAGCTGGAGTATTGCGCTCACAGTGGCCCTTTTTACACGGGCCTCTCCCACTCATGAACATGCAGAAATCTGCGTGTTCATGAGTGGGAGCACAGTGAGTGGAGGTGTGTGCGCGCTCCCGCCTAACACGCATCCCCACTCAGCATTCACCCCCACCCATCTCCACGCACGGAGCAACTGGGGGAAATGGAAGTTGCTCCATGTGTGGGGATCAGTGGGGGGTGAGTGGGAATGCGTGTGCGGCCATGTGCACACCCACCGCGCATGCACCAGTGCGCTCACACACCTCCCCTGGCAGCGGCATGTAAAAACGGCCAGTGTGTCATCAAAATGTCACTGACCTAACCCCTCAAAACTAGTAAATTATAACATGGTAATTTTGTTAAAACAACAACCATAATTTCTAGTAGAAATTACAAGCCCAAATGTTATGTCATATGGACTCACAGAGGGTGGGATAACTTTCTTCTGTAGCTAGACATGAAGCAGAAATAGCCTATCACAAAAATAATTTTGACAATTGAAGGGGTGGAATTACATTTAGATCAGATAAATTTCATTTAGATAAAAATCACAGTTCAGTGATTTTTACTGTATTAACTTGAACTAAGATGGCAGTAACTCCATGAATACAATGTGGATATTTGTTTTATATATTCAGTTTGGTCTTTATACTATTTTTCACCTTCTATCAAAAATATTTTAACCCAAAATATATTCAGATTTCATCAGTGAATGGAAGAGAGCTATTTTTAAATGTATTTGGATACGTTGACTGGATGGTTACCAGTTAATCTAGTCTTGGGTATTATCCTCTATTTATATCAGAAACAGATTTTATTTTGTTTCCGCAAAGAAAAACACTGGTACTACTGAGCCAGCACATTTTTACTTTTTATAAGAACATTTTTGAGGATCAAGAATTGTTTATGTTGTGGCAAAAAGTGTAGTAATAAAAGGTGTTTGAGATTCAACATAAGCCAAATCAAAGATACCCCCAAATAAGGAGTCAAGATTCATTTTAATAGCAGATGAGAATATTATTATAAACTGCTTCAGAAAAATTGTATTACTATAAATGTTGAGCTTATTAACCATTATTGAAATATTTGGGACTCATCTGCTATATTCCATAGAATCGGAAGGGGTCTCGAGGATCTAGTCCACCTCCCACTTGGATGTAGGGTAACTACTGCTACAATATCCTATGACTTGCAAAGGCCGTGGTATCCATGACTTGCAAAGGCCATGTATCCTGCCCACAGTGCCTATGAGCGGGGGACCTGTCTTCTGGTGTAGGTGGCCACCCCAGTTCATACGGACAGGAGATGTATGCTATGGACACCTGTTGCCACACACCTTTTTGGCTTGCCACACACAGTGCACTCTGGATTTCTCGACAGTGCGCCATCAGTGGCAAGAGTGGGTACTGCGTGGCTCATGGGAATGCACATTCTCCCACTCCACCAGATGAGTGGCTTCTGGGTGGCCATGCGTGGTAGCATCTTATTTAAAAGCACGCAGAGTCAAAGGTGTTCATCAGCAGGAGAATCAAGTCTAAAGAGCCGGCAAGGTGTGTAGTCTGGTGGACAGGTAGTAGTTGAGTACCATGAAGATGATTTACAGAGCACCAGCATTTATTGACTAGAGAGGGCTTGGAGTCACAGTGCAAGAGTCAGTGGCAGTTCCAGGCCAGGTGTAGGGAAAAGAGTGACAGCAGAGAGGTGAGGTTGACAGACAGAGACTTTGGCGTGGGGGGCAGACGAGGATGTAGGGCAAGAAGAAGGTTTAGAACTAGGTGAGGCAAGGAAAGATAATTGACAGGCTGGATTGCTTTCTGTTTGTTCAGAACAAGGAACTGGTGGAAGCAAGTGCAGGTTCCATACAAGTTTCTACAGCAAGGAAATTAAATGGGAGTTCCTGGATAATTAGGGTACTAGTCATCAGCAGTTATTTAATAATAATAATAATTTAGGAACTGTACAAAGTGGGGCTTAGAGGAGTCAAGCTGCACAAAATTCTGTGGTACAAGCATTTGTCAGAATGTCCCTTCTGCAGTGTTCTGACCTATTAAGCTCCCACCGTCTCTTTGGATGCTGACAATCAAGTGTCAATAACTCAGAATCCATTTGAGACATTTAATCCATTAGAAGTGGCTTTTTTTGTGTTGACCCTTAACATTTCTTTATTCACTCAAACTCCCTTCCCTCCATATGCAGCCAATCCAAAGGGAACAAGAAAGCAAGGCAGGAAGGCAATGGACCAGAATCCATATTGGACCAGAAGCCATATTAAGTGTTTTTACATGAGATGCCACCACACACGGCCACCCAGTAACCACTCATCTGAGCACTCATCTGAAGGTGGAGCAAGCAGATGCACACTCCCATAAGTCATGCAGCACCCATTCACTGGGCACTGCCAAAATATCCAAAGTGTATGCAGGGCAAGCCAAAACAGTGTGTGGCATGGGCACCCATGCATCTCCTGACAGTATGAGCTCTCCACACCAGCAGACAGGTCCCACTCAGATGCACTGTGGGTGGGGGACACAGTCTTTGCAAGTCACAGGAACGGGCCGTGAGTGCTGGGGAGCTCAGTTTGCCAGTGCTCATGATTGAGACATGTCAGTTTCAAAGGCCAGCCTGGCGTGCTTCCCCCTCCCCAATGGTTCGTGGCAAGGGAGTGCAAGGTGGCTGCCAAAGTAGCCAGTCTGGGAGCCACCCGTTATTTATTATTATTATTATTATTATTATTAGCAAACATTTATATAGTGGCAGAAATGTACCTGGCACTTTACAAAGTAATTGAATAGACATGGTCCCTGCCCCTACGGCTTACAATCTGAGAGACCGGGGGTGGGGATGGAGACGAAGGAAGGGGAACAGAGGGAGAGACAAGGAGTGTAACATTCATGAGGATGCGAGGTCCCAGGTGCACGTGTTTGGCTTAGTTACTAGGGGTGGGACATCCAGGCAAATACCAGTTCCCGGATTTACCGGTTCCCAGATTTCAAAATACCGGCATACCGGATTAATACCGGTATAGCAGTACCGTTTTTTCCCCATTGATTTCAATGGGGAACT
>QEPC01001478.1:3667872-3685142 GCA_003113815.1 Sphenodon punctatus | reverse complement strand
GGTGGATCCTCCTTCCTTCCCTTTAAAAAGCTTTTGAAAACTCATTTATTCTCTAGGTGTGTCAGAATCTGGCCCTGGTTAAGCTAGAACCTAGGGCCTCAGGGCTTCTAGGTGCAGCCTGTTTCCCACCCACCCATGGGGGCCAATGCCAGTAAAACACAGCAGACTTGCCAATACCCTCTGGGACCCGGGAGGGCCTACTGTGATTGATCACAGGATACCAGCACGGGATTAGCTCAAAAACCCTATAAAAGCTTCCAGGTCAGAGACCAACACCCATTCTGAGCTTCAGACTGGGCAGGTGTTAGGAATGGGGGAGGGAAAGGGGAGATATGGACCCCAACCACTCTACTACGTAGCCCCACTTGCTGCTGCACTCGCGGGCCCCACTCGACACTGGTGGTTAATTAACCCCTCAGGATCTTGATTGGCCTTATTTCTCCCTACTGGGAAAAGGGCCAGATCATCATAGGGGGGAGAGGACAGCAAGGCCCTGAGTGGAGCTTGTTCACTGGTGTAGCCTATCCCACCACCGGTGCCCCCCGCAATCTTACTACACGCACGCCAGGGAAAAAATCTGGTGCACAGAATAGTGAGGAAGGGAGGGATTCAGCCCCAGGGTTGAAGAGGAGGAACCCCAATGCACACTTGCAGGAGGGGGAAGGGTCCAGGGCAGGTAGGGAAGAACACGGCACACCCACACCACACACACACACACGCCCACCCAATGTTACCTTTTACCTCCAGACAATCCACATGGTTCACACACACTGTCCTTTCATTCACCCACAGACTCACAGACTAACTCTCCCAATCACTTCTCCAGTAACTTCTCTCAGCTCCAATTCTATATCTGTGCAAGGGGCCAGTCTCACAGCGTTGCTGATCTCCAGCAATGCTGTGTTCCTTAGCCCCTCCTTAAGTAGTTGTAGCCCCGCCTCGCTGGGCACGCAGACGTGTGGAGCGGCGCAGCGTTCCTGAGGGGCCTGCCTCTTCCTCCTCAGCTGTCTCTGATTGCGGCACCTCTGCGGTGTCTAGAGCCGGGGTTTCTGCTGGCTTCACAGCCTTTATGTCGATGTGTGTGTGTGTGTGTGTGTGTTTCCCCTGCCCGGGGCAACTTTCTGGATTCCCTGCACTGCGTGCCACCAGCCCTGCCCCCTAGGAGGGCAGCGGTAATGGCGGCAAAGCGGGCTCTAACAGTAGCCCCCCCCAAGGGCCCCCACCCAGGAAGGGACTGGGCCAGGTTTCAAGGGAAAGCAGCCATGGAACTGATGAATCAATCATGGGGCATGGACAGCGGGGGCCAGTTCCCAAGACCGCTCAGAGACATCATACCCTTTCCAATCGATTAACTAGTGTAGCCTACCGTGTATGAGCTTGGAGTCTAAGATTGCGCAAACTTCATATTCCGTCTTGGCTGGTACCGAAGCTATGGGGGGTGCTGGTGTGGTTTCTGGAAAGAAGGGCAGAGGACAAGGTTTAAGCAAAGAGACATGAAAGACTGGGTGACATTGGGTTTGCGGTGGGAGTTGCACCCGGTAAGTAACTGGGTTTAGTTGTTGTGTAATAGGGAAGGGGCCAAAGTATTTGTCATCAAGTTTAGCGAAAGGAAAAAGCGATGGATAGTGCCGGTGACTAACCCAAACAAGATCGCTGATGCGAAACTGTGGTGCAGGTTGACGAGATCGGTCGGCAGTTCGTTTCTACTGCTTACGGACTGCCTGAAGCATAGCCCTGGCTTAGGCATGATTTTGTTGCAGTTGTCGTAACATCGACCCTGTGACTGGAACATCGACAACAGGGAGTTCAGGGAAGATTAGTCGCGGGTGAAAGCCGCAAGAAATAAAAAACGGCGATGATCCAAATGATGCGTTCAAGGCATTGTTAAAGGCAAATTCAGTGATAGGTAACTGATAGGTAATAATCTTGTAAGTAATCGCTGTAACAACGCAGATATTGCTTGAGGGCTTGGTTAGTGGGCTCAGCCTGCCTATTGGCCTGGGGGTGGTATGCTGTAGTAGGGGCGAGTTTAACCCCCACGGCCGTGAATAAGGCGCGCCAAAAGCATGCAATAAATTGAGACCCCCCGGTCTGTGATGATTACTTGACAGAGACCATGTAGGCATATAACATGTTGTAGGACTAGTTGTGCGATTTGGGGCGCCGTAGAGAGTCCTTTTCAGGTGATAAAGTGACCCATCTTCGTAAACTGGTCTACTATTACCAGTATGGTAGTGTTCCCTTGAGAGGGGGGAAGTTCTACGATAAAATCCATGTTAATACATTGCCAAGGTCCCTTGGGTAGTGGAGCAAGTTGTAGCAGGCGGATGGACTTTTGTCATGAAGATTTTGTTCGACTACAGGTCTTACAGCCTTGAACGTACGCTGTGATGTCTGCGCATTGTTGGCCTCCAAAAATGATGTTGTATAAGCAGTAGATTTGGGCAGATCCAAGGGTGACTAGCCAGTGGGACGTCATGATGTGCCCTTAAGATCTCCTGTTGTGAGTCCCTGGGGACCACTAGCGCATTTTGAACATGGAGTCCTGCTCCCAGGGGAGAGGGAGGAAATTTCTGCACCTCTGGGTCTCTCTTGGTTAAGATTCGGAACTGGGCGAGAGTGATCCCCACTGCAACGAATACCTTTCTTTCTAAAAGCAACTCCCCACGTGGGACTGGGTCTGGACCGATGTCGTAACAGCGTGACAGTGCATCCGAGATGGTGTTCTGTTGACTGGGGCAATACACCACCTGAAAGGAGAAGCGGGCGAAAAAGAGAGCCCAGCAAGCATGCCTTGCATTCATTATGCGAGTAGTTTGTAAAAAGATACGGTTTTTGTAGTCAGTTATTACCTGAACCGGGTGTTGTGCCCCCCCCCCGCCGATAATGCCTCCAGGCGTCAAAAGCCGCCTTAATTGCCAGGAGTTCTCAATCTAGAATGGTATAATTCTTTTCAGCTGTTGTTAGTTGGCGTAAAAAGAAGGCACAAGGGAGAAGTTTATTAGTACGGGCAGCATCTTGGGAGAGCAAGGCCCCTATGGCTATATTGGACGCATCGGTCTCTACAATAAATGGGCACGTGAAGTCGGGATATTGCAGGATGGGGGCTTGCATAAATGCTCGTTTGAGGGTGTTGAAAGCTGTCTGTTGGTCTTCTGTCCAGATATAGGTTTCCCCTTTTTTCAATAATTTCGTGAGGGGTGCAGTAAGGGCGGCGTAATTCGGAAGATACTGTCAGTAATAGTTGGCCGTCCCTAAGAACCGATATAAGGGTTTCACCGCTTGAGGTGGTGGCCACAAGGTAATGACCTGTACTTTCGTGGGGTCCATCTAGATGCCCTCTGGGGATACTACAAATCCTAGGAATTGCACTACTCGTGTGTGGAATACACATTTGTCTATCTTACAGTATAAGCGATATTGGTGAAACCACAGGAGAACAGAACATACATGTGCGTGTTCTTCTAGTGTCTGGGATATCGTCCAGGTAGGCAATGACAAAATGGTCCAGAATATCTCAAAAGATATCATTTATTAGACATTGAAAGGTGGCCGGAGCATTGGCTAAGCCGAAGGGCATCACAAGATACTCAAAATGTCCGTATCTTTTACGGAATGCTGTTTTCCATTCATCCCCGGCTCTGATGCGCAACAAATTGTAGGCCCCCCACAAGTCCAATTTGGTAAATATAGTGCCTCCTTGTAGCCGATCTAGAAATTATGGGATAAGGGGTAGCGGGTAGCGATTTTTAACTGTAATTGCATTAAGGCCCCTACAATCTATGCAGGGATGCAAACCGCCATCCTTTTTCAGGAAGAAGAAAAGAGGGGCCCCAGCAGGGGAGGTGGATGATCTAATCAATCCCTTTTCTAGATTTTTGTCAATGTATGCCTTTAGTGTCCGTAACTGTCTCAGAGAGGGCATAAATTCTCCTGTATGGTGGTGTGGTGTTAGGGAGTAGATCAATGGGGCAGTCGTAGCTGTGATGGGGAGGTAACTCCAGAGCCTGTTGTTCTTTAAAAACATCGGTCAGATCCTGGTAATTTGATGGAAGGGCGGCGGTAATGGCGGCGATAGCAGGCTCTAACAGTAGGTCAGTCACCCAGTTTGTCACAACTTGCCTCGGTCCTCCCTTGGATGGACACCCAGGTACTGACCCCAGCTCCAGACTTGACTAACCTACCGGACTCTCCCCTTGATACTGATGCACTCCAGATGGAGGCCCAGAACAGGCCCTGCCCAAGATCCCAGCACTGCTCCACTTTTGCCAGAACTCCTGGGCTGGGTCCGTGGTAAGATGCTTTTAGGATCTACTGTAGGTTCCCCTTGATGTAGTCTGTCCTCCCTCTAGTCTTTACCCTCCCCTTTTAAATTGTTTTAAATTGATTTTATAGTTTATATTTTTTGTATTTTTATATTTTTATTATTTTAAAGCACTACGAGCGCCATTTAAAGGCAGGAGAGAGCTATAGAAATAAAATTATTATAATAATCCTGTAACTTTTGCCTTCTTTTACAAATCAGACTTTTTCCACAGTTGTTTCTTACATGCATAATAATTGCTATTGAGTTACAAAGATGGGGAAATTTAGTTCCTTCTCAGATCTGGAAATGGTTAAGAAAACTTTGTCCTGGCTCTCTTCTTTCTGGTTCTGTTTGGTTTTTCCCTTCTCTTTTGTCTAAGAAACAAGCCTTTTCCATGCAGAAATTAGGATACATTCAAAACACATTTTCAGCCAATCAGAGTTTTATATTCAAAGTTCCATAGTCTTCTGAGCCAGAGATGGTCTCCTGAGACCATGATGAGCTGTTTCCTTCTAGCTAATGTAAGGTACTTTCACGTATTATTAACTCCTACCCTTGACTTCAATCTATGACTGTGATTGCCTTTTTAGCTGTTAGTTTACAAGGAAAAAAATGATTTAAATGTTGCTATCATTATTTATTATAGTTTTTATTTTGTAAGTTGTTCTATGTAAATATCTTTGTTTTCTGGCAGCTCCGTGTAGCATTTTATCTTACTTATGGCTAATCGCTGGGTAAACTGAACGGATGTACTTCACGTAAAGGAAGCCATGTCTTCTCTTCTTTTTTCTTTTTTTCTTTTCTTTTTTTAAAAAAAAAATCCTTTTATGTTTCATTTGAAACTGAAAATGTATTCAGAATAATATTGTTATACAGTTATTTTAGGACAAAGATGTAATGTGTCCAATAACTGAAATGTGGCCCCATCAAAGCACTGCTAATTTGCATGTTGTTGATTATCTCATTTATATTCCCACCCTTTATCATCCTTGCCCTCTTTCCAGCATGAAGTATGCAGCATTTTTTGGCTTTCTGTAGTGTCCATCACTGTGTTACCTCAGCTTTTAATAGCAAGCATACTTATCACCATCGTAATAAGTGCAGAACTTCTATAGCAACTTCCTTTCAAGGACAGCACAGCACTTTACAAATATTAATTAAGCCTTGGAATATTCATATTTATCTGCCAAGTATTTCTGTACCAATCCCATTTTACCAGAGAGGAAACTGAGGTACAGAACTGATACATCACCAACCCAAGGGACAAGTCTGTAGATCCTTGGTGAAAACTGATGTGTGGGCAGCTCAGCAGCTCCTGGCCCAGGGTGAGGTGCCACTCTCCGGATCAGGGCACTGAATGAACTGTGGCCAGAGAGCCGTCCTACTGCCCGTACACGGTGGTTGGGTGTGGGCACAACAGACATGCAGGTGGCAGGCCCCACCCGCACCCCGCTCCGAGCCATGATGGGCAGCCATAGCTCCTGGTCATGTGCAGTATGATGGTGGGGCTGATCAGACACATTAGCCTGTGTTGGCCTGCATGGGTGGCCCTTGGCCCAAAATGAGCACCCGGGATCATCCGGACTCATTCCAGACCAGTTGCCTACCCTCCCCGGGAAAGTAGTGGGCCAGTGGGGAAACAGACATGCGGTGAGTCCCAGGCCACAGCAAGCCAGCGTCACGTCTGTTTTCATCCTAAGTCAGCAGCAGCACCTGAGAAAAGGCCCAGGAGTATAATACAAATAGACATAGGCCTCAGTTTCACAATACAGATCTGGATCCAAACTTGCCTAGTTGTGGCTCAGCCCAAACAGGGAGCACAAAGAGAGTTTTACTAAGGGGAGAGGAGGGACAGGCCCTGTCCCCACAAGCCCCATTCCCTGTTCCCACTAGTCAGGAACTATTTTTCAGTTTCCAACAAATGACTAGTGTTCACACTAGTGATACAGTGTTTTTCCTAGTTTTACTCAATATTTAGTAGCAATCATAGGAAATTCACAGGAAACCTTTATACTACACTTGTTGAAGATAAATTAAATTAAAATACTCTCTTAATTACAGGTTCACAAACACTGCAACTGACTATTGTATTTTGGATCAGGCTCTGCAGACTTTGTAACTTTTAGTTACATTTGTTTCTTCAAATGCAATCCAGTTAAAGTATTTCCTATAACTTATATTGGCCAATAAACAAATGAATAAGACAATAATAAATTACATTAGCAAGAAAGCAAGAGTGTCTGCTCAGGAAATGTAACTGACAATAAGAAGTTATGAAATTGTGCTTTTTATCATAGGGATGATATAAAAGTTTTAAATACTGAGCTCTCTTTTTTTTTTCATCATGCCTTACACAAAACTATTCAATGTTGTATTTTGTAGGCAGGTAAATGTACTGAGATGGAGGTTATAAAAGGTGGTACCAGACATAATTATAAACACGTGGTCAGCTAACGCGTGATGAAATCAATAATGTCATCAAGTTTGCATAGCTGTTGTATGCACATTTACGTGCTTGCGTGTTTGAGCTGGTACCCATTCGTTCCTGCCAACCAGCTGTCCCCAGCTGACATAGAATCACAGAACTGTAGGACTGAAAGGTGCCTCAAGGGTCATCTAGTCCAATGCCCAAACTCACAATGCCCTCCACAAAAGGTTGACGTTTATCCATTGAGCCACTAGATTGCGCCTGGTTGGCACAAACTGCATTATGGAACAATTGGGTGGCACCCACTGCATCCTAAACAGGTGCATGCATAATCTTCTGGGACAGCAGGTAGGGGAAGTAAAAGCTTCTGTTCCATCCCTGGAATTAAGGTTGTCATGGCCAAGTACACCCCCATGATTTGCACCTTGAGTTTTGCATAACTTGTACTGCTGTGGGGAATAGGGGTATAAGGTGAGGGAAATGAGGGGTAAATGGGAACAGGAGAAGACCCACTCACACCTGCCCCCGGAAAGCAGCAAGGTAGTGCCAGGAAACAAACCCTCAGGATCGAATAGGGCAGATAGGATTATAAATCCCCAGCCTGGATCATCAGAGGGCACTGGGAGGTGCACACACCTTAACGCTGCCACAGGACACAGACACTCGGGGATGGGAGAGGGTACGGAAGTGAACGGGGGAGCGTAAGGATAGGGGTGTTCCAGCCCAGGAAGGGTGGAGAAGGAGAGGGCACACACATCTGGAGGGTCAAGGGAGAGTGATACACAAAGACACCCACAAGGATACACACTTACCAGATCCAAGCAACTCTCGTTCTCAGAATAACTCGTCCCACCCACTCACCACAGACACACGCACTCAATCCAAATTCCACAGGTAACAAGGTTGATCCACACAGTAAGCAAGGGGCCAGTCTCACGGGCACAGAGGCACCAATCACCAGTGGGGCTAGGGTGGCAGCAAGCTGCCTTTATGTTCTGGGTCCAAGCGCGTTGTAGGCGCTCTGAGCGCCGCGGGGCTGGAGCCAGGGGCACAGCTTCCACTGCCAGCAGTACATCCTCAGCCCCACCCCCAGAACCAGCGTGCGGCCGTAGGAGATGTCCTTGGCATGGGGGCGTGTGCTTGGCCAGGGGGCGTGTCCCTGGCAGTATGTTGCGGGGGTGCCAGCTCTGGGGGCGCTGGTGCCTTGGTCTGGAGGGGCGACAGGAGCTGTGTCGGAGGGCTCGGGGCTAGGTGCGGCTCGTCTTGCGGGGGGAGTGAGGGCTTCCACGCTCCCCTACGCCCCCTGAGTTCTCCCAATGCAATCTCACAACTGCCTTTGAGTGTGTCCAATTGCCACCTCCCATACACCAATCACAAAACTGTATGACCATTTTACTAACTGAGATATTAGTAGTAAAATTGCTAGTAGTGAAACAGTAGGAAATGGAGAGATCAGATGAAGTGTTTGTGTAGATTTCAGCTAATTAGGTGCTTGGTGAAGTCCTACATCAGCTTTGTGGGTGAGCAGGTATGAAATTGGCCTTTCTGTGGTGGCTTCTGCACCAGTAGCAAATAAGCTGTGATGATGAATGAGTGGGTCTCTTGGAGAGAGTCATATAATTCTACAGACTTGACCACTTGTTCAGTAGAAGATTCATGTAGCCAGGTCCCCAGGGTCAGAACACGAGGTGTCCATTTGTTTTTGTCATGACCATTGTCTCTCTGTCACGGGTTGGAGGTCCGCACTCCCACTTTACCGGGTTTGAGTGACTCAGTTTCCCTTGGGCACAGCCCACTTGAATTACTTTCTCTCTCTGGCTAATTCAAGTCTGCCACGGGGACAAATCCTTTGTCACTCAAGGGCCCGATCCTTCCCATTTACAGACTCTTTACTCTCTGAGTTCGCAAGAGATTGAGGGCTCTTGTTGCTCACTTGTGTTCCAATGTTAGACACAGACACTTCTTCATAAAGATAAGTAAGTTTATTGATTACATAAGCAAGATAGTTACAGAGTGGTTACTAGAAATCAAAGGTAAATATATCGCATTCCTGATCTATACTGATCGAATTCCTAAATAAGCATCTTACCATAAGTTTCTCTCAGTTCCTTTGGTATAAGCGACTGGGTCTCCTGATTTAGAGCTGGTAAAGAGCGAAATCATCTCTCTCTCCTCATGTCCTTTCAGCCTTGCTGGCTGGCAGCTTTTCGTATGTAGATGTTCAAGATGGCTCTGGGGCAAGGGACAGCCAAACTGGCTTAAGTAGTCTTCCTCTTTCTTTGTCTCGGCTTTCCCGCCTTTGGGGAAGCATGACGTGTGACACCTCGGCAACCCAGGCAAACATGAAGGTTGTTTTGCATCTCCACAGGGTTCCATCTGGCAAGTGTTCTCAAGTACACATTCTGTGTATCTCTTTGCATTTCCTGTAGCTTGGTCACGTGCTACAGCTCTAATTTGAGTTTTACAGTTCTCAATTGTCACATTACATACATGTGAATCTTTTGCTTTACATATTTACCAGACTTGTAGTCAACATGTAGGTCCGAGTTACACGTGTGTGACCCTGTGTTCCTCCGTGACACTCTCCATCACCGTTCAGCATGGAAAGCTCCAGTCTGTGATATGGCCACTGCTCATGTGTTGTTGCATAATGTCCATCATGATCGACACTCTGTTCCAAAGGTGGCAGTGGCAAAGAAGTACTTTAATACAGAGGAAGTTGATAACTTAGTGCTAATATATACCTCATTGGCCAATGTCTGAATCATGGTGTCACTATTCAGAGATAGTTGATGCGGTGGCGAAGGGACCCGCTGTGGAGAGCTTTGCCATTTGCCAGCAATATATGAGATGGTAGAACGCCAT
This sequence comes from Sphenodon punctatus, assembly GCA_003113815.1. NCBI lineage: Eukaryota > Metazoa > Chordata > Lepidosauria > Sphenodontia > Sphenodontidae > Sphenodon > Sphenodon punctatus. Next base: position 3,675,543 of record QEPC01001478.1, on the reverse strand, counting down.
GATGCAGATGATGGAGGTGCTGAGACATGGTGCAGCATGGAAGAACACCAGGATATATGATGCCATCTTAACAGAGAAGAGGTTTATCGTCCTTCTGGAAGCTTTCAGGCTCAGCAGCATCTGCAATGTGGTGAAACACACATTTGGACTAAATTAAGCAGTGCTGGCGAGTAAGCCAAAGCAGGTTGGACCCAATAGAGGAAAGCTGTCATGCATGCTACATCACATTTGCAAAACAAAAGGTTAAGCCCTGTGTTACCCAGATCCAGTAATAAGTTCTCAGCTATTGCTAGAATTTCGAGAAGTGAGAAATATTGCTGGAGAATGTTGCCTATTGCTAGTACCTACTGTCACCATTTTGAGAGGACAAGCAGGGAGACTGCAACATCCTCAAAGTAGAAGAGTAGTGAATTGTCATTTCTGTGGATCACCAAGCACGAGAATCTGGCTAATATACACTTACAATGATGCCCCCTCATATATTTCCAGAAACAGAAAGATTTATCCTATCATTCCTTCAGGTTAACCTATGCTTTGAATAAACTCCCCACCCATCCCCAGGCTTGTTCCTCATTCCATCTAGCAACCCTTCCTACAATGGCTCCCCTTCATTTCCAGAACTAGGAAGAACTATCCCTCAATTCCTTCTGTTGACACCCCCCTGTACTGTTGATACCCACACTCCTCTCATTACAGACTCTCTTCTCCAGCATGCATTCTGTGTATCCCTCCCCGATACCTGACCCAATAAAGCATCCCATTACAATATTTTGTACACTGTGAGGTTTTTAGTAAAAAATAAATATTTCTATTAAAAACTTAATAGAACTGAATTCAATTCATTGCTTTATTGTGCCTTCATTCTGTCAACAAAGTACTATGTGGAAGAGGAGGAAATCCCTTTAAAGATTTTCTCGCTCTCAGGAATGATCTGCTGCCAGGAGATCATTCCCTTTTCATTAATTTTTTGGCCAAGGGATTGTTTTTCTTCAAGCCCCTGTGGTTACTAGGATTTGGCTGAGGCGGCTCTCTTCTCAGGCAGACCGAGGGTGGCTACATCAGCATTGACTCTTGGGTAGCTGCCTGGGGACTGAGCTCAAGCTGGCCACGGCTGGGGCTTTGTTGCTGGGCCAAATACGGATGCAGAGGAGAAAAGAGAAGTGACTGTTCCTCCCCCTGTCAGCTGATGGGTAAGCATGTGTGCATGCTCCTCTAGGGCCCCCCTTCCACAACCTCTCACGATCAGCTGTCTATCAGGTTGGGGAGAGGGGTGCATGTGTGCTCCTCTGGGTTCTCCTCCCCAGTCAGCTGTCAGTCCGGTGGATCAGGGGAGGGGAGCCTGTGCCCGGCCCAGCCTGGCCCTGCCCTGCCCTGCCTCTCTCCCCCAGCCAGACTGAGACCCACCTTCCCAGCTGTGACGTGGCCATGTGCTACATGTGCTAACATCTGTTGCTCGTGGCCCCATGACATTGCACTGGGAATGGCAGGGCATGTGCGTCCCATCACATGAGTTGCTGTGTCTTGGGCAGCCTTACCCCATTTGGGGTAAGGCTGCTACACTTCACGTCCTTGGACTTTTTCCAAGGACACAAAGCATAGTAGCCAGCTGCTCACCCTGCCTTGAGGCGGGGGAACACCTGGCAACTGCCAGCCACATGATGCATTGTGTCGTGTGACCTGGCTGTCCAGTGTAGGGTAAGGCTACCAAAAGTGTGATAGCCTCCCCACTCTGTCTCATGTGGCTGCACCCCTGATCTGCTGCATCATGCTTTTTTTAAAGTTTGTTCCTTTGCAGCAGTTCTGTGATTTTTGTCTGCAGTGCCACAACCTGCTGCATGATCCCATAAGCAGCTCTTGCCCCAGATGCAACCAGAGTATCTGACAACACATGCAGAACTCCTTTTACCATTGGGCTCCAAACCATTTGGGGCTGGTGTTGCAGCAAGTGCAAGAGGAATAAAAACTTTGGATTGTGAGCTCGAAGTAGGCAACACTGCTGTCTCTTCCAATGGTATGAAGTACACCCCCTTTAAAAAAGACTGCGCAATCAACACGCAAAGCACATAGCTGTAATCTAAAACCACTCCCCACAATAGCCGCTGCACACCACCACCACTAAAATTTCACCCTGAAAACGGACTCTGAAAGATTAGAAAGCCAATTCCAAAGCTGATTTTTTTTTTGTCCCAACATGGCCGCTCTTCCGCATCACACTAAGATGGCGCTGGCTGCACCCAGGTTGACATTTAGCAGGTGTTCTGGCTCCTGTCATGTATTCTCCTTGGTTTTGGGTCAATAAAGGCTTTAAAAAGGTAGCTGGCTACCTCAGACCATGCTAAACAAACAGGGAATAGAGTTCTCCTACATGGCCTGTCCTTTTTAAACCTGGATGCCATTTCTGGAAACAATCCAGAACTACCATGGATATTGGAAGGAACTAGGACTGTGCACAGAGTCAGGTGTTTGTATTTTATCTGTATCTCTATTTATGTTTTTAGCCTTTACGTGTGTTTGTATCTTTATGCATTTTCCCCATAGCCGCCAGTGTGAAAAACAGAGTGAACATGTGTCCCTACGTATGGATTATTTTGCTGCAGAAGTGCAGTGAGGATATGTCAGTTTGACAGGCCCATAAGGAAAGGAAAATGCAGTTAAAACTGCTGCTAAATCTGCTACCAATTTTAAAAGGGTACACTGGTTTGGGGGAGGGTGGAGAATATGGCTGGCTTGGTGTGGAGGTTGTTAGCTTGGGGACAGAGGAATGCGACATGGGTCTGGCTCAGGAGGGGGTCACTGGCTTGAGGGAGAGTGGGGCCTGAGTCTGGCTCAGAGAAGTCACTGGCTTAGGAAATGGATTGCTATTTTGGGGGAAGGGGAATGAGGCATGGGACTAGGCTCAGGGGAGGTGTTGTTGGCTTGGGAGATGGGGGAATGAGGTTTCCAAGGGCTTCCCATTTCTCCCTGACTGGGCTGGGCTCCACTTTGCCTGACTGCAGTGCTGGAGACTGCAGTTCTCAGCCAGGGGCCTCCCTGCAGGTGTGGAGAGCTCACTACAGGCTCCCCAAGCAGACAGCTAAGCAGAAAGTCAGAGAGCAGCCCTTCTCTGAACTGGATGTGTGCTGCAGCTTTTGGGGTCCAGTTTGAGACCCTGTATACCATGTTTTAAAGGAAATTTTGGGAGTCATTCAAAACCTGAATATGCAGCCTCAGTATTTGTGTTTCAGATACGGAAAGTGGACGGGAATCTTTCTGTTTATTTGTGTTTTATCAAAACCTGGATACACAGCCCAAGAAGGAACCAAAATTTCTCTTCAATGTCCTATCACTAATGGCCATGTATTTATAGTGTCTTGGATTACTGTGGACTAGAAATAGACTGGTGCACTTAAACACTGTGCCTTAAACACACGTCTTTTCCATTGAAAGAGGCGATTATGCATCTAATATAATAGATGAGGTGGTCAACACTGAAAGTGAGCAGCTAGTGTTATGTCTGTTAAAACATCCATCTGACCTTTATGAATGATTTTTAAAAAAAGAAAGAAAGAAAGAGTGTTCTATGTATCATAACAAAACTTAGTTAGCTGCAAGTAATTTGGAAAACTACATTGTATAACTCCAAAGTAAGCAAAATGTCCCCCAAGCATCCTTTTAAACAAGCAGCATAAAAAGGGAATGGAGAATTGTGAGGATTTCCTAATATACTACATTGATTCCCAGACTGAAATGCCTTTCAATTAAACTGTAGTCATAACACACACCCCTAATTACACAAGGCATCAGATTACATGTCACTGGCTGCTAGGCACAGTAAGAATAGGGCCATAAAGAGCCATACAATCCAGGTTTTCTATTTGTACTGGGAACCATAGAATTGCCTTTTGGCCAAACAACAAAGTGCACCTGAACATGTTAAACTGTGGCAGGATCTGATCATCAACCAAAAGCTCTTCCTGTGTTTGCTAATTCAAGTGAAACATGATCCTTTCCAAAACCCGGGTGTGTGGGGTGTGTGTGTGTGTGTGTGTGTCAAGGTCATTGCCAATAGCTTTGATAAGCAATAAAAAAGGGACACAAGAATGAGCTAATGGTAGGAGGACATTAAACATTTAAAAGGAGCTATTGATTTAAATGTGCTATCTCAAAGGCTAAGTAGCACTAACTATTGACTAGACGATGGATCGTATATTCCTGACAATGCATTCACCAGCCTATGAGTGTTTATCAGGCTTTCCCAGTTGCCTTGTAAATGCTACCAATTCTGTGTTCTATCTGGACAGTTTTTAAAAACATAATAAATAAAGGTCATGGGCATTCTTCCTTTTCACTAGGCACCATTACAAACAATAGCTTGACTTTTACATTTAGAAACAAAGGAAAAAACAATTAGAAAAGGTAACAGACATTATTTTAGAGATTTGTTTAATACCTAAGAAAGGCATTTTTGTATTAAGACACACTCTCCCTCAGCACTCGGATCTTGACTTGAGGAAGAGAGGGCTCTTCTGGAGGATGGACCAAAGGGTGACAGTGAGGAATCTTCTCCCAAAGTGTGGCAGTAGCAGAACAACCCTGCCGATGTCCATGGGGTCTGAGACTAAAGAAACAGATGTCCAGAGAATCCATATAATGGCCCTTTCGTGTCCTGATTTGCCTTGGCAGCTAACTACTCTTATGTGCCAAGCAGAGAGAGAGTTTGTCTCTCTGTACCATATAAACAGTACATCTGAGGTTCTCAAACTGACAGATGTGGGTCAGGCCATTTGGGAATCGGGTTGTGATTATGATGATAGCTGATAACTGTTGCATATCTTTTTTGCTGTCCTAAGGGCACAGAATTATATTTAAGTCTCAAAATGGGATCACATGGACAAAAATTGGAAGGATCACTGTAGTACATGTTTAGTCTTCTAAAACCGTGGTTCTCAAACTTTTTAGACTATGCTTCTTGACTGTGGTACTTGATGCCCAGGACACAGAGTGCACTTGCACACACACATGCACACGTGCACGCACACACACACGCATATGCATTGTGCTGCTGTCTCTCTTGCCCTTTTGTCCTCACTCTCCCTTGTTCCCCAATTTCTCCTCCCATATCTCTGCTGCTTCTACTCTCATTCCATTAACTCACAGGAATGGAGCTGGGGAGATTTCAAGAATGGTGCTAGCTTGCCCACTTCTGAAGCATTAGTGGGAAGCAGCACAAATCACAATTCACAAAGAAGTGGATGGGGCTGCCAGCATTTTGCAAATTTCTCCTCAGGCTTGGCAGCTGTATCCCTTCTCATGTCCCCCTAAAACACATCATACAACCTTAATTTCTTTAAGCTGCCCGACATTAATTTCTTTTCTTACATTTTTCCTTCTGCTGTCCATAAATCATTTTAATTTTCTCTCTCCCTCTTTTACACACTCATGGGCTCCTTGTTCAACATTGTCTCATTAAAGCGGAGCTGGTGTCGGATGTGGTATTGTGATCTCCAAAGACTTTAGTCTTGGGGGACTTACACTGATGCCAGTCTTTTTGGGGGGCGGGGGAGGGAGGCAGAGCATGAGTTCATGGCTTCCATGGCAACCATGGGCCTGTCTCAAGTGATTAGCGACCTGACACACGATGGTGGGGCATACCCTCGATCTAATATTTTGTACCGCCTTGAGGCGGGGGATCCGTTGGTGGTGGATCTGTCATCTGTGCCCTTTTCATGGACAGATCATTACCTCCTTCAGGCCAGTCTCCCGGCGCATGTCTGCCCCCGGAGAGGTGCGGTACCAGTTTGGTTGGTCTGCCCCCAGAGACTTATGGAACCTGATCGGTTCCAGAATGCTCTGGGGGATTTTCCCCTTGATCTTGATGGCTGTTTTCTTGATGACCTTGTTTTTTGGAACACCTTCTTGACTGAGGTAATCGACTGTATGGCTCCTAGGCATCCACTCCCTTCACATCGACTCTGCAGATCACCATGGTTCACTGAGGATCTGCAGATGTTGAAACAGGAAGGGTGGTTGTTATTGGAGCGATGGTGGTGTCTATTGCATGCTGAAACTGACCGGTTGCAGCATAGGGTCTGTTTAAAAGCCTATGCTGTGGCTGTACGAGCAGCAGAGAAGTTCTTTGCTGGCTTCACAGCATCTGCGAAATCTCATCCAGTGGAGCTTTTCTGGGTGGTGAGGGGGTTGGTTGGTGTGGGCTCCCTCCGCCTGGAATTGGAATTTTCCAATGCCTGCTGTGACATGTTTGCTGATTATTTTGTGGATAAAATTGCCCAGATCCACCATGCTTTTGACGCTGCATTTATAGCAATGGGTAAACCAGAGGTCATGGAATCCCCATCTGGTCCTGTTTTGTGGGATCAGTTTCAATTGGTGTCGCCCGCTGATGCAGAGGTGCGGCCTCTGCTCAAAAAAACATCGCTTGACGTTGATTCCCTTGCTGGCTATCATCCGGTCTCTAACCATCCCTTTTTAGGGAAGATTATTGAATAGGTGATGGCTCAGCAGTTACAGGAGCATTTGGACTGCATTGGTTTTCTAGATCCCTTGCAGTCTGGCTTTCGCCCAGGTTATGGCACTGAAACTGAACTTGTGGCCTTGGTCAACGACCTTTGCTGTGACTTGGATCAGGGTCAGTCATCTCTCCTGATCCGGTTATATCTGTCAGCAGCGTTTGATACCATTGATCATGAATTGTTGGTGACTCGCTTGCGGGACCGAGTTGGGGTGGATAGGACTGTTCTTGAATGGTTCCGCTCTTTCTTGGCTGGGAGGACTCAGTGAGTGGTGTTGGGGGTCTATTCTTCGTCCCCTCAGGACCTCTTGTGTGGAGTCCCGCAAGATTCTGTATTGTCCTCTCTCCTGTTCAATGTGTATATGCAATCGCTGGATGAGGTCGCGAGAGGGTTTGGTGTTCGGTGTCATCAATATGCTGATGACACCCAACTCTACCTCTCATTTTCATCTGACCCTGGCCCTGCAGTCTTGGTGCTTACTCGGTGGTTGGCATCTGTGGAGGACTGGATGAAGGCGAGCTGTCTGAAGCTGAATCCTGACAAGATGGAGGTGATGCTGGTGGGGAGGGGTGAGGGGTGGAGGTACCCATCATTGATGGAGTGCGTCCCTCCTTGGTCCCTCAGGTTCAGAGTCTGAGGGTGCTTCCTCAACTCCCAGCTCTGCCTGGATGTCCAGATGAAGGCTGTGGTGAGGAGTGCATTTCGCCAACTACATCTGGTGAGGCGGCTTTGGTCATATGTCTCGGACTCCGACCTGGTCACCATTGTCCATGGTTTCATTTCCTCTAGACTGTACAATTGCAATGCACTTTATGTGGGGCTACCCATGGTGACGGTTTGGAAGCTGCAGCTGGTGCAGAATACAGTGGCCCGGCTCCTCATGGGGACTGAACGCCGGGAGCACATAACACCAGTGCTCCAGGCTCTGCACTGGCTGCCTGTTGTCTTCCGGGCTCGATTCAAGGTGTTGGTTCTAACCTATAAAGCCCTATACAGCCTAGGCCCCAAGTATCTGTGGGACTGCCTCGCTCCCCAGATGCAGGATCAGCCCCTGTGGTCATTGGGGAGTGCCCTCCTTGAGGTCCCCTGGGTTTCTCAGGGGGTGGCGATGGAGAGGGCATTCTCAGTGGCTGCACCAAGACTGTGGAACCCCCTTCCGGTC
>QEPC01001478.1:3650876-3661403 GCA_003113815.1 Sphenodon punctatus | reverse complement strand
TGCCAGTGTTTCCCTGTGTTTGGGGTTTATACATGATTCATTTTAAGCTTGATGTGCATTGTAGACTGTTTTCTTCCATCTAATTTTAACCCTGGGAACTCCTAGCTGCTGCTTTGTGCCAGTGTTTTGCCAGTGTTTCCCTGTGTTTGGGGTTTATACATGATTCATTTTAAGCTTGATGTGCATTGTAGACTGTGTTTTCTTCCATCCGATGTTAACCCTGGGAACTCCTTCCTGCTGGGTTATGCCCTGGCTCCGCCTACCGTTGCCCTGGCTCCGCCCACCGGCTCGCTGGCCAGTCGGCGGCTTTGCCGCCAGTGGGCCAGATGGCCTTACTGCCCCTCCAAACTAAAAACCCACCAGCCGCCCCTGCATGAAGGAAAGGTGCCTAGGGGAAAATCACTATAGAACCAATACAAATATCCAAACTGAACAATTAAAATCAACAAAAATAAAATATAATTATTCAATAAAAACCAAATAACCCATGTAGGTACACCTGGGAGCTTCCTGTTACATAGACAGTCTAGCTAGATTCACCTGAGCTTCCTTCATAAGACCTGAAGGTATAAAAAGTATTGCCACAGGTTGAACTAGTTTAAGTACATGCAAGCCTATGGCCCTGGTTTGAATTTCCTTCAGAAATTCTGCATGCTTGAAAGGGTGGATCTCTCTCCAGTTTTAGGTCCCAATTTCCAAATTATAATTCACCACCCCTGTTGATACCCCGTGGTCATAAGAGCTGAGCCAAATTACCAGTTTGTACCTGTAACAAGGAGCTCCGTTTAGTGGGACAATTCCACTCAGGTGTATCCTATTCAGCATAATAGTCCATAAGCTTCAGTTGCTGGAAGGAGCTGAGGCAACTTAAAGAGAGAAAAGTTTCTTTGACTGAAAGCTGGAACAACTGCTGTGACCAGGAGCACTGGAGCGAAATGCGAAGTTCTTCTGCTCTTGGGGCAATTTTTATTGCTATGTGAAAAGTTCTGGGTGGTGGGGAGCCTTCAAAAAGGCTCTAGTTCCCAAAATCCGGTGGCCATGCTGGAAGGCTTGCTTCAAGTTTTGGGGTGGAAAGTTCTTTTGGAGCTGCAAGGGGGCTGCTCGTGCTGCGTGCTGCTGGCTGTCCTGACTGGGAAGCTGCACGCCAAAAGTGGGGGCTCGGGACTGGCTCCGGTAAACATCCGAGTCCACAGGCTCTGTTCCTGGCATCGAACTCTGGATTGGCTCCCTCTTGTTTTTTTGTGGGGCTTACATATCTCCTTCCCGGCTTTGCTCCTGGGACAGGTTTTACTCCTCACCGCCGCCATTTGCATCTGGATATGCCTGCTGAGATAAAACATGCCGGGGGGGGGGGTCTTGCCCGGAGGCGAGGGTTAACTGGGGACAAGAAGGCCCCCTCCTCCTGGTAGGGGGAGGGTCGAGGGAATGGACCACCCTCTCCACAACTCCCCCCGTTGATTTCCATGTGGCCACCCCAATGAGAGACCGGAGTGGCCCTTCAGTTAGCAAAACCTGAAATGGAAAGTATGCCTAATGATTACGCTGCTTACCCTTGCTGCACACCTCATGGCTGGATTTCTTCGCCCTCCTATTCATGGTTGCCATGTAAATCTCTAAGGCAGAGATTGCTTCTACTGAGAGGGGGGTGGAAGAGCTAGCCAGATGAGGTGGGGGCTTCCCAGGAATGGGGGAGAGGGGGAAGTCAATGTAAACTGTATTAGGTCCCCCCGTCCCTTCCCCAGGAATGTCTAATCCAGGCCTGCTAAAACAGCCTGGACTTCAGTAGCCTGGGCAGAGTGGGGGCGCGCAGATCCCCTCACTACCAGCCCATCCAATACTCGCAGACAGAGGACCCCTCTGTATACCATGCTATGAGTCCCTTTTCTGTTGCTTCTTCCTGACTTTTCCCCTATTGTACTGGCTTTCCCAGGACTGAGGTACTTCAGGGGTGAATGGGGAGCTTGCACTATCACTTTGGACCCACCAATGATGAACTCCCACTGTGTTAGGGCCCATACCAAGATTAAGCAAGCCTTTTCACAGGGGAAAAACCTGAAAGAACCACAGGGGGGCGAGGGGGCAAGGTACAGAGTTTGCTTCACTGACTCTGGGAGCTAGGACAGGGTATGGATCCATATCTGGAGCAATTCAAGGGGAGAAAAAAACTGAAAGAGGAAAGGGTGAGGGGAGTTTGTCTCCCCCCGTCCTGTCCCAAATGGCTGCAGCTTCTCAATGGACCCACATAACGTTGCCTTCTCTCCTGGCAACAAAGCTCAGGGGGGGTATAAAGGAGGGTGCAAAAACTGGAGGCTGATGTCAGCCTCCCATACATACCATACATACAAGCTGCCATCCCATACATACCATAAAAATCCTCAAGCACACACACCTCTGGAGTCCCACAGGCACACCCACAAGCCCCATACAAAACATACAAAAGGGGGAAGGGGAGTACTGTACCAAAAGGGGGCCACTCGTGCTTTTTTCCCAAGGGCAAGGCGCACTAAATCCCATGGCTGCCACAAGCTCCCACCCCAGCACCAATCTAAAACTGGCCCAGTGTGGTTGACTAAGCTTTGGAAGCAGTCCAAGGTGACAGGGAAAATAAGAGGGGATCCCACACTACTCCAGTAATTGCCTGGGACACTAACCCAACTGTAACAACCCAGCCCCCAGCCCCAAGGTAGCTCTAACGCACCTCGGTGCTGTTTGGGATAGATCTCGGGAAGACAGAAGGTGAGGGAAAAGGCACAGTACTATGGGGGGACCTTAAAGCCTATAATATCACACACACAGGAGTAAAGCAGGTATACATTCTCCCTTTACTCCATATCAAGCTGACATACCTCACCCATTCCATGGTCAAGAGCACACACAAATCCAGCTCACCCACATCCATGCATACATCACCACATGAAAGAGGAAGATCAGCTCTCTTTCTTTTCACTGTGAGCTGATAAGCTTAATTACTCTACAAAGGAACCTGAGCACTACCTCTCTGCTAACACAAACTTAAAGCCAGAGTGGGGAACTACAATCTCATCAATTCCTTAATTTCAGAGTCACTCACACACCTACCCACATGGGGATACATGCACCCCAATATTTATGCATACACACAAATAACTCATCTCTATCATTCACAAACCAGCCTTCTCTACAACAAAACAAACCAAGCTCTCCATGAATCGCCCTTCCTCCAGCCCCCACACCTTCCACATCTTGACTTACAACTGGAGCTATAGGCTCCGGTGCTTGCCAAGCAGGGTTGTAGGGGGCTTGGGGGATGGCATCTATGGGCAGGTTAGACTCTCCTCTAGGGAACATGGACCCCACCCCAGGAAGATCTTCTACTCGCACGGCGGCTACCAAGCCTTTGTGCAAGTCGAGTTCTCCCTGCAGCTTCTGGATCGCTGCTTCACAAGCTTCATGGCTCACTGAGACCTCAATATGCTGATGACACCCAGCTATATATCTCATTTTCATCTGACCCAGGTCCAGCAGTCTCTGTGCTTACCCCCGGTGTCTGTCGGCTGTGGGGGATTGGATGAGGGAGAGCTGCTTGAAGTTAGATCCTGACAAGACGGAGGTGATGGTTTTTTTTGTTTTTTTTTAATTGGATTATTTTAACTTTAGGATTATTAGGTTGTTTTAATGTATTTTATCTTATGTATTTTTAAATGTGTCAGCCGCCTCAAGATGCTTATAGCAGGAGGAGGCGGCATATACATTTTAATAAATAATATTAATAAACAACTAGAATGTTAATGCAGTTGTAATATGTAAAGTAAACAAAACGCTCTCTCTGTGCCAAGGAAAGAACCATAATACCATTAATAGAGGCTAATTTTTACTGAGTAACTAAGGCCCTTTTTACATGGGCTGCAGTGCGTAGCGGGTGTCGGTGCGCACCGCAGTCCATGGACGTTTTTACACGGATGCCCCCCCGCTCGGTGTTCCAGCAGGTGAGGGGGGCATCTGTGTAAACAGCCGGCGGTGGGTGGGGGGATGAGTGTGAGCTGGGTGTGTGCCTGTGTAAACACCACGGACGGTGGATGTTTTTGTGTGTGCGTGCTCCCGATGCACACCCACCTACACCCATCACCCACCCATCTCCACCTACGGGGCCCTCCGGAAAACTGGAGGAGGCCCCATGGCCACACACACACCTCCACCCATCACGTCCAAACACCCATCCCCCCTATATCTCCATCCGTGTAAAACCAGCCTATGGTGGAGGATGTTGATGGGCACTCACCCATCTACACCCATCAACACGCATGGAGCAACTGCCGTTTTCACTGGCTGCTCCATGCGTGGAGGATGGGTGTGGGTGGATATGTATGCATGTTCGCAAGAGCACGCACACACGCACACCCACCCCACACACCCACCTGCCATGGGATTTGCAGAGGCGGCACCCATGCATGAACACCCAGATTGATTTTTGGGTGTTCATGTGTGGGTGCTGCCCATGTAAAAAGGGCTTAAGTGATAGGGCATTTTCACACAAGACACTCTTCACTCACTACCCACCCACCCACTATACATATTGCAGGGCTGCAGATATGTTCTATGGGTGCCCTGCAACATGTATAATAAAATGTAACACCCATTTTATCTGTGTTCGAGTATCTGTGTGAAAAGGGCCTTTGTGAAAAGGGCCTAATGTGGGTGTTCACACAGACACCTCCACCCATCTCCACCTAGCAAAACTGGGTGGAGGCATCTCGTATGAAAAAGGCCAATGTTGCAGGGCTGCAGTGTTGCTCTGTAACATGTATAATAAAATGTAACACCCATTTTATCGATGTTAGAGTGAGTGTCTTTGTGAAAAGGGCCCATCTTAGACCCTTTTCACACAGATACTCGAACACAGATAAAATGGGTGTTATGTTTTATTATACAAGTTGCAGGGTACCCATAGAGCACACATACAGCCCTGCAATATGTATAATAAAATGTAACACCCATTTTATCAGTGTTAAGAGTGTCTATGGCCGTTTTTACACAGACGGCGCAGCAGCGCCAATAGGTGTAGATGGGTGTAGATGGGGGGGTAAGCACACACAGCGAACACCTGGCGGCGCCAAGCAGGGAGACAGTTACATGGACAGCGCCGCGGGGGTTGCGGGAAGGAAAGGGGAGTGGTCAGCAAACACCCAGCAGTCAAACACCCATCCTGGGAAGCACCCAGCAAATACCCGTGCAGGTACACGGACAGCCGGGAACGGGAATGGCGGGGAAGCCCCGCCCGGCACAGCGACGGCACAACATGGCTGACTGAGGGCAGATGAAGCTGCACAATGTGGCCCTGAGCTGCCAGGACCTGCGCGGGCGGGGCAGGAGGGAGCAGGAATGACAGCTGCTACAAAGGAACCAGCTCCGCACAGCCCCAGCACAGAGCCTAGTTAGCCTGGTGCCAGGCCGTTCCCCCCCTCAGCAGAGCGGCACATGCACAGCAGGCATCAGAAGCACACAGGGACGGGCCCACGGGGGGAAAGGGGGGGAAGGCACCCACACAACACAGGCAACCCCGCAACCCCCCCCTCCCCTCCGAGGCACCTGCACAAGGGGAGAGGTCAAAGCAAAGCACAACACGGACACATGGGGAAGGAACACAAGAAACTTTAATAAAACGGGGAACCAGCAACAGGGGACAACAACAACAGGGCAGTGCAGGGGGATGAGGCAACAGCAGGGGGGGCCAGTGCCGGCAGCAGCAGGGCCGGGACAGCACCCAGTCAATAGGGCCAGTGACTCCGCGCCCAGCACCAGCGCTCAGCCTGCGCACGGTCGAGCCGGTGCAGCCGCTCCAGGACGTGCAGAAGGCGCTCCAACAACTCCCCCTGCTCCCAGGTCTGCTCCATGATCATGGCTTGCACTGAATGGGACAGAGGGAGAGGAGACAGCCATCAGAGCTGGCCCCGGGCACCAAGGAACAGAACCCCCCATGCAGGGACACAGGGACAGGGCCCAACAGACAGGCAGCACACTCACGGATGCCATCGAACAGCTGGCCCGCCACCCGCATGTCCCAAGCTGCCCGCTCCAACTGCAGGACCATCCCTCCCAGGTGCAAGATTGCCAGCAGCACGACAACAGTAGCTACAGGGGAAAAGGGACAGGGCAATGGGGAACGCCTGCACCAATGGGCCCTGGGAGGGCTGGGGGCAGCAACAGCACCAGGGGCACACCCCATATGCTGACAGCCACCACCTGGAAGAGCACCCGGACCCCTGCATGATGGGGGATCGGAGGGGCCAAAGCCCCGGCCCAGCAGAACCCCTACTCACGCTCAGCCACCCAGCATCCCTGGTGCCGCTGCCTATCCATCGCCACCCCCACCACATATGGACAGCACCAACAGGGGGCAACAGCAGAGGGGAGTGGAGGGGAGGTGCAGGGCCTGGGATGCACCAACTGACAGGCGAGCCCAGGGGGAGCCTGGCCGACTTCCCACCACCAATACCACCCCTTGCGCATGGCCAGGCGTAAGCGCTCAGCAGGGATGTCACCAGGGGAACACACACCACACAACCGGATCACACCCCACAGGCCCGTAGCCCACCAGTACACACCAAGCACACCCCCTGCACACAACCACACAGATGGGGGCAGGAGGGCCACCAAGGGGAGGGGACACCCAGGCACCAAAGCAGCAAGAGAAGCAAGGCAGAAAAGACCATTATAGAACAGCCTTTTATTGGCGCTGGGGGAACGGGGTCCTCCAAGCAAAGAGAGGCAGAGCAGGGGAGTGCAGATGGACCCATGGACGGACAAGAGGATCACAACAGGAGGGCACAGGTGTGCAAGGGCACCAGCGAAGCCTCAGCGGGAAGGAGCTGCGGTCACCCAGAGGGGGCGATGGGGTCCAGGGAACAATGCGACAGATGGCATTGAAACAGATGTCAGCGCACGGCCCGATCGGTGGCACAGGGGGGGCCAGGCAAAGCACTGTCCAGGGCAGCAGGGTGCAGGTGGCATCAAGGTGCAGCTCATGGAAGGTCCAGTGAGCACTCCTGGGACAGAGTCCCCTGCACTAGACCCTCCCAGGCGAATAGGCCCCGTTGGAAGCCCCGGGAGTGCATATGAGCATCCACTAGGAAGCGGGGAAGGAGCTGATCCACACCAGCGGCTGCAGCCCACACAGCTGGAAGATCCCTCACCGATAGAAGGGTGGTGAGTTCCACAGAAGAAGGGTCCCCGGTCCAGAGTGGTCCACCAACCTCGGGGGACAGCAAGTCCAGGTCCCACAGGAGGGCCCCCACATCCGAGGGCACACGCGAGATGCCGCGGGCATGCAGGAGGGCACCGGTGTACAGGGTAACAACAGGGGGACCCCCGGACAGCAAAGCGAGGCCATACCCGGGTTGCGCCATCAGCAGGCAAGCGGCCGTTACCTCCGCAGCCGTCCATGGCATGACAACAGCGGGCGGGTGCCCCCAAGGAGGTTGATGCAGGAGGGTAAAGCCAAGCTCAAGGGCATGCCCCCGCATGCTGGGGCACCGACCTGGTGTCCCATCATCCACATGTACTGCGACAGGAGCCAAAAGCCATCCGCCACCAACAGGGGGTTGCCCACCAACAGTTAAATGTCATGGCTCAGCCAGAGGGCCCCCAACAGCATGTCTGCACAGGGCAACCATCCCTCCACAACTGAGGGCCCTGCACAATGACCAGCCATGGCTGCAGTGGGGTCCGCTCCGGTGAAGCAGCAGGCGGGAGACGGAGGGCCAAAGTCACTGGGACGAGCATGTGACAAAAAGGCTACCCTCACCCACAAGTGACCTTGCATGCCAGAGATAGGCCAGCCATCTGGGGCCGGGGCTCCACAACCCACACACAGGAGTGCAGGGATCTAGCACAGGTCACAAAAGATGAGCGAGGCCATGACCGGGCAGTGCGCCAGGCCAAATAGCCGAGCCAGGCATTGTATCTACACTGAGCACAGCTGCAGCATGCAAAGGCAGACCATGGCAGGGAAGAATGTAGAGCCGGTGAGGATGCAGTGGTACCCTGGGGTACGCGTGGTCCTATCCCCCCGGCGGGCATGCGGCCGGCAGAACCGTGGGGATGATCAGCCAGGCCAGGCAACTGGTGGCAGTGCCAGAACCCCCCCAGTGCAGCACCAATCGGTGCCCTGCCACCACCGTGTTACATAGTACATAAGCAACCTGATGCAGGTGGTTGGGCATGGTGAGTAGAGGTGGTTGCAGAGGGTTGAGCAGCAAACAGAGAATGGTGACACCGAGCTGGGTGGAAGCAGAGGTGGACCAGCGATACAAGGGGAGTGTGGGTCATGAGCACAGGCCACACAGTGGAGTGCGCGGAGGCCAGGGCACTAGCCAGCAGGGGGTGGCCTGGAGTGGGGAGCTGCAGAACCATGCTGCCAGAGGACAAGTACCCACAGCCCAGGGATGTGCTGCTGCAAATCCTGGGTGCATCCATCCTGCTGCTGTGCACGCTGCTACAGCAGATGGCCCTGCTCCTCCTGCCGGGTCGAGGCTCCGTCCTCCTGGGGGCACGGCGTAGGAGGGCAGCAAACCTCAGGAGGACGGCGACTGTGCGATGGGTGAGGTGGACAGCCATTCGATGCCGTGCCCTGTTGGGCTCAGCAGCGTCCCAGCAAGGCTAGCTCGTCCTGACCCGGTGGTCCCTCAACATGTACAGCCACCATGTGACCATACCGACCCTGCGATGGCATTGGTCGCATTCCTGCACCAACGACTGGTGGAAGAACATGTTGGCCACCTGGATGGACGAGGAATGGACGGACCACTTCCGGATGACCCGCTCCCTCCTAACCCACTTGGGGGAGCTCCTGAACCCTCACCTCTGTAGGCAGGAGACCAACATACGCTTCCCACTGCCGCCAGGGATGTGCGTGGCCATGGCGGTGTGGCGGCTGGCCACCCTTGATTCCTGTAGGAGCGTGGGGGGAGCAGTTCAGGATGGGGCACGGCCACCGTGAACTGGGTCCTCCATGACGTGTGCGACCTGCTCATGGAGCTCCTCTTAGAGTGGGTCATCCAGCTCCATGACCCCATGGCTTTGAGGAACTGAGGTTCCCTCATTGCATTGGGGCCATTGACAGCACCCACATCCCCATCATACGACCTCCTTATGCAAAGATCGACTACATGGGCCAGTCGAGGCGGAGCCTCGATGCACATATCCTGCGTGCCTCCCCATTCTACGCATGCATGTTTGACGGGGAGATAACCCCCAACCTGTATTGTGCGATAGAGGGTGTTCCCATGGCCCCTGTTGTGATAGGGGACTCCGCCTACCCATGGCTCATGTGGGCCAGTGGCACGCAACCCAGACCACCGCCTGTTCAATGAGCGCTTGTCATCCGTATGCAGCATGGTGGAGCAGGTCTTCAGGCTCCTGAAGATGCGCTGGCGCCTCCTGATGAACAGGAGCCAATTTGACCTGGACCACACCCCCATCCTAGTCCTGGCAGCATGCATCCTGCACAATATATGCGAGACAGGAGGCGCTGCCCTAGACAACCCACCACCGGTGCACAGGGCTGGCCCCATGCCCCTGTACCAACATGCCCAGAGCGGGGCATTGTGGCGCATCTCTGAGGAGAACAGGGACACCCTGTGCCACCTCATCGTTGCCCAGGCAGTTGAACACAGGGCAGCGCCCGACACACACCCAAGTCCATAATCCTGTGCACCCCTTCAATAAAGCTGGGTAGTACCCTTTACCCGCAACCGTGCCTCTGTGCCATGTGTGGGCTAGGGGATTCCGGGAATGGGTCCCATGGGTTGCCTGGTTGCATGAGCACTCCCCTTGCTGTCTGCCATGGGGTGCTCGGTCCCCGTGACAGGTCTGTGTACACCTATTCCAGCCACCACAACTGCCTGCAGTTTCACTGGGCAACCCCTAGCTGCAGCTGACCAAAGTGCTTGCTGACCAGATGGCCCAGCCTCCTTGTCATCCACTGGCTGCTCCATCCCGGCCTCTGCTGACGGTCCCTGCATGGAGAAACAAGAATGGGGTAAGCGATTCTCTTGTGCACTTCTCTCTTTCCCATGCCAGGGCCTGGGCCACTGGAGGCCCCGTGGTCACCCAGGGAGACCCCTACTCCCCACACGAGCATAACACATGATGTAGAGTGAGCCCCAATGAAAGGGGCCCTTGTACTGACCCGTCCATGGTATTATGGACCATGCATGTTCCGGTACATCTTCACAGAGCTGGTACACTTGTCTCAGGCAATGGCCATTGCTCCACACCTTGTGTGGTGCGTAGGGGCGGGAAACCGGTAAAATCCGGTATCCGATAATGCCGGTACCGGGCGTACCGGCATTATCGGATTCGACCCGGTAATCTGGTCCGGGTACCGGATTCCGGGGTACCGGATTTTTTTTACATTGCAGCCATTTAAAAATGGCTGCAATGTAAAAAAATAAAGCCCCAGCAAAAAAGTTTTTTTAAAAAAAAACCTCCCCGAGTCCAGGCTGCGCCGGTGGAAGGGGGAAAAACCCCCACCCACCCTGCCCAACCTGG
>QEPC01001478.1:3559508-3571904 GCA_003113815.1 Sphenodon punctatus | reverse complement strand
CTTGCATGTTTTCCAGGAGCAGATCTGCTTAGATTCCCTTTATAATTCCTATGTTTTAAAGTTATGCTCCAGTTTCTAAAGCCAGATGTCAGTGGAACTATTAGCAGGAGTAATCTTTGCAGAATTTGGTTCAATCGCTTATTTTAATAGAAATAAAGTAGAAAAATGTCATTAGCAAAAGGAAATTGAGAGATCTTTCTCATCATGAATACATTTCCAAGAAAACATGTATGCTGTGACTTATTCAACAAACTATAAAGTTATATTTAAAAAAAATAATAATAAGAAAGCTTGTTTGATGATTTGTAAATTAGGTTTCTTCTACTATGAATAGGCCAATTAATTTTTTTCACTTTGACAATTCTATATTTCTTGTATTCTTGTTATCTTGGGAAGGTTAATATTTTAAAGCTGATCTCTACAAATCAGGTCAAATTTGTGAACAAATTGTCATTACCTGAACGTCTCAAATTGAACTTCAGAATTTAGTTTTTTCTAACACCTCATTATACAAACTTACCTCAGTATATAAACTAGGAAATGACTGAGGGCTTCAATTTCCAGAATTAAATGTAAGAAGTACAGGGAACCAATGATATATAGTGGAGCAAATGCCAAAATGAAACATCAGTCTAGAGTTCTGTACAACTCTTTGGTCCAATAAAAGTGTATTTACCCATGGTCACTGGCAGGAATTACTAGAATTTGATTTTAATATTTTGTGAGATTATACTGAATTAATATATTAGGCTGCAATCAATGCAAGTGCATTAAGATTGAAATTAATAGGAATATTCTTAGAGTATTGCAGCCTTAGTCACAAAAATACTAATGAAAAATGTAGTATGGGACCTGTTTCTTGTTTGCAAGGTTCCCTCTATTTGTAGCTGAAGCTGCTGCACGTGATCAAGTATTGGTATTCCTAAGCAGTATATACAGTGCATGTCAGAAGAAAAAATGCATACACTGTTTTATAACATCAGTGTAAACTTATCCAGAATCTTATTTTTATTTATACATATTTTATTAAAATTCTCACTTGTGCTCTCCAGAGAACATTTTATATTGGTTTTCTAGTTGGATTTATGAAGCTTTGAATTTTGAATGACTGCATGTATTCTTGCAACAAATAATAATAATAATAATATAATATGCTTTATTGTTTGGCCATTGGCCGTAACAAATTCAGTACAAACTTGGCAGTGAGCAACATGCCACATAACCACATTTAAAATAAACTATAAACAAAATTAACACCAATTATAAATTTTAAAAAAACCCAGGAATTTTGTCATAGATATTGGGGACTTTGTTCCGTCATTATCAGTCCAGCATACCACATCTTTAAATATAATTTGAATGACATAATGAAATTATGAAGCTCTGTTTGATATTACTCCCAAACGGCATACTCACCTGTTGAGATCAATTAGAGTTTTGCCATTGACTTCAATGTACTCAGGAGGATTGCACTCGAGATGTATAATTTTGAGGAAAATGTTCAGTGTGTTCAGCTTCACAGCTGAAGCAGAAACTGACCCGCAGTCTTTATACCCTTTTCATATATTCTCTCACAATCTAGTTATTGTCAGCAGGAGCTGAACTTCTATTATACTTCTCAGTGCACCACACCTTGCTGATAGATATTGTGGCCCTTTTTACACGGGGCTCTCCCAGCCATGAACATGCAGAAATCTGCATGTTCAAGAGTGGGAGAAGCCCGTGTGAAGGACATGGTGTGGGCACTCGTGGTGAGTGGGGGGTGCATGTGTGCTCCTGCCTAACACGCATCCCCATGCATCCCCCACTCATCCCCATGCATGGAGCGACCAGGGAAAATGGTGGTTACTCTGTGTGTGGGGATGAGTAGGGGTGTGTGGGGATACGTGTGTGCCCATATGTATGCCTCGCGCACGCACCAGATGACATCCTCCGGCTGCGTCGCTCTGAGAGACCCCGTCGGGAGGGGCCAGGAAGTACGAGCACCCTGGACGGAGCAGCTGCTGCTGCCGTCACTTGTAAGTTAATTAATTATCTAAAATGGGAAGGGGGAGGCAAGCCCTGGCGGCTGGGGAGGGGAAGCCCCGAGGGTTTGTTCATTCCCCTCCCCCCGTGGAATCTCCTGCCCCGCGCCTCCCCCAGCGCAGGCTAGAAATTCTGCGCTGGGGTAAGCAGGGCAGGAGATTCAGTGGGGGGAGGGGAATTCTGCGGGAAATCTGTGAATCGCAGACCCGCGTTTCCCTCGGGGCCCTGCCCATACCTACTTCGTTTGTTTCTTGTGACTTCCTCTCTTGTTCTTTTTTGATCTGTTCAAATTACTTCTTGTATTTTTTAGTCTCCTCCTCCCGTTGCCCTTGTGTTGGCTTGTGCAAGGCCCTAAGCACTTATTTTCCTTCCTGACCTGAGTAGCCATGCCTTCTCATCTATTCCACAAAATACACTTCTTCCAGGAAGGCTAGAACTCTACTATATCTATCATCTATACCCATCATAGAGTGTTTTCAGATGAACAAGTCAACCGGTGGGGTGGGTGGGTTCATGGTGGCTGCCTGGCTCTGCCATGGAGCACTCACACATTTTTCAATTTTAATTTATATCCCGCACTCTCTCGACCAAGGTCGACTCGAGGTGGCTTACATCCACATGCAAAAAATACAAATATCTAGGATTTTTTTATCCCACACAGGGGAAAACCTAGAAACAACAATATAATAGAACAACAATATTTGGGTCAATCCCACACAAGGGAACCCCACATCATAGAAAAAGAAAAGCAACCCCACCATTTTACAGCGACACATAATACATCATATTCAACCCAATCTGCCTCCCACTGCTAACATTCGCAACCCTGCTCTCACCAGGGATCCCCTACAAACCACTTCCAGCTGTCCCCTGCTGCCACCAGGGGGCATCCTTCTTCTTAACCCCTCTCTCACTGGGAGAGACGAAGGCCCGCTCATCAATCTATACCAGTAGAGATTTACATTCCCTTATTTACATTCCCACATGTGGAGGGCTTGGGGAGCAAATCAAATGGGAAGCTCCCAGTGTGGCTACTGCAGCCACAGAGGTAGGCACTGTACATTTCGCCTGCCTCGCATGGCGCACTCTGGATTGCCCGGCAGTGCTCCAGAGTGGCCATGAGGGGGTGCTCCGTGGCTCTCAGGAGCGCGTATCCAGCTGCTCCACCTTCAGACAGGCAGGTGGATCCCTGGCTCATGGGTGGCCATGCGGGTTAGCATCTCATCTGAATACACCCATAGAAATTCTAAAAAATAAGACCTAATTAAACAAACTAGGCCTGAGGAAATGGTAAAACCTATGGTAAGAGACCCATGGTAAAACCTAGTAACTTTGCTTTTGTCTCATCCTCTGAATCCTTCAGTTGTAGTTTAGATTGTAATCTTTGAAGCAATTATGGTTCAATTAATCTTAGGATCAATTATGTGCTACTTAAATGCCTTTTATGCTGTAGCATAGCGTATGTAGCATGCCAAACCTGCTTTTCTTTCCTCCAGAGGAGATTGTCCTACGTAACTATCTTTCTCCACCTCCGTCGTCATGAGCTGGAGGAACAAGAAATTAAATAACTTCTAACCTGATTTCCTTCTGAAATTTGTAAGGGGTTGGGTAGGGGCCGGGAACTAGCAAGCACTCAGTAAGGCCCTTTTCAAACCGGCCACGGTGGGTGCGGGGATGGGTGTACGCCCGTGGTGGGTGGAGGTGGGTGTGCGGCCATTCCCATGGGTGCACACCCATCTCCACCTATCTCTACCCACAGAGCAACTGGCATTGGAGCCCATTGCTCAATGTGTGGGTGATGGGTCTAGCGCGGGAGCGAGCATGCACCCCCACCTATCCGCTGCGGCATTCCCATGGGCACCTCCACCCTTCTCCACCCAACAAAACTGCATGGAGATGGGTGAGGATGTCTTGTGTGAAAAGGACCTAAAACAGAGATGCATTGTGAGGGACAAATAGAAGTGCTGGAATTTTGTGGGATACAGAAATGTAAAGCAAGGCACATACAATGGTAGTCTGTCTTCCCTGGTTTAGCCTTTCTAGTTTGCAGGGGATTACTTCTACATTATTCATTCTTTAACACCCATGCTTGTGTGAGCATAGGTAAGGTTAAGTGAGTTCATAGGAACCTACCTCGAAACAAATGCTTGTATTGAAAAGCTAATAGAAAGGACTAAAAGAGAGCAGATCATCTTTAAGGAGTTCCCCGTTGTATAAGGGGGTTACCTGGCTAGTGCAGAGCTAGCAGAATAGCTTAGGATAGCTCTTCTCATTCTTTAGTGTAGAATGGAATGAGGAAGCAATACTGGAATGTACTTACTGCAGCACACCAAGGCAAAAAAGTATCTAAAGCCACATCCACCCCACATCCTATCCCTGTGCTGAATGCAACAGTGGAGGAATTTGGAACTGTCTTTGTGAAAGCTCCTACTTTTCTAAGTGCTGTATAAAATAAATTAAAATAATTCAAAATATTACATTAATGTCATGCTCAGGTTACAGGTTTACTTGCTTAAAAGTCAGGAGGCTGAACTTTTCAGTTAAGATTATATACATTGCCATTTTGGTTTCAAATTATACATCCTAACTAGAACTGAAATGGGCACCCGCAAAAATGGGTATATCCGTCAAATTCATGGTACCCGATTTGACTCAAAAATTGTGGGTACTTTTCGGCACCTGAAATACCAACATACCGAAATACTGGTGTTGTCCCAATTATTCAACGTCTGGTCCCAGATCTTGGAAATTTTTTGGGGAAGGGGCAGTTGAAAATTTTTGGGAAGGGGCAGTTGAAATTTTTTTGGGAAGGGGCAGTTGAAAACAAAAAAATAAATTTTGGTTTTTGGGGTACTTGAACAGTATTTGGGCACTTATTCAGATGCCCCAAAATATGGATATTACCCGCAGATACCAAATCAGGTACCTTTTTCAGCTCTACTACCAAAACTTTTATTGTCTTTTTTAATTGTGTGAGACACCTGTCAGGATAAGGCTATCAGGAACTTAAGGCTAATGTCACTTGGTCCCTAAATGGGTTGTTTCTTGGAAAGACACTCAGTAAGCTGCTTGTTTCCTTGTTAATTATATATACATGTATTTACACTGTATCTCAAACTCCAGCAGGCAAACATGAGCCTAATGAGGGCAAAATTTGGCTGTTTGACAAAGAACATCTCAATACAAACATCAACATACTGCTTACTACCAGTCAATCAACCCAAGATTGTAAGAGGGACAGCAAGTTCAGTACTGTACTTGTGACCATGTTTTACATTCTGTATGCTGCAACTGGTAGTATATACCTTTATTAATGATTACATTATCAGACATCTTTTGGTAGAGGTTAAAAACTTACATCCAGTTTAGTCATTCACAAAAGGCTGCTAAAATGTACAAATGGAGGAGAAGCACCCATTTTTAAACAAATTGAAACTGGTGGTGTGCAAACACACAAAGATGCACTGACGCTGCTGCCAAAAAGGAATGGTAAGGTATTGAACTGTCATCAAGAAATGGAGTTTTATGGAATATCTTTGTCTGAATATGCAGCCATTAGCAGAGACTGTGAAGTATCACTTTAATATAAAGCAGGTGGTTGTCAGTCAAATAATCTATTTAACATCTCCTGGAAAAAACATAGTGAAAAACTTAGGATAACATTTTTAAAAAGATGGTGCTACTTCTGTTAAGTCAGTAAACGGCTGCACGCCAGATTTCACAGTGGCATAAGACTTTCCAACATCAGTATCCTCCCCATTACATTCATCTTCCTTGAGCCAAGTTTTAAAAATAACAGAAGCGTTGCTACTTTCTTATGCCAATCTGGAAAAATGTGAGCAGCAGATGGAAGAAGTTTATAGTCTTAATAGCCCTGAAAGCAACGGGAAGCACAGACTACCTACATAGAACCAACTGACTTTTATATGTGTCCTGCTGCTTCTCTTCCAGGAACTGTCTCAGGCTTTAGTAGACAGTTACTATTACAACATTGGGTGTTTTCAGACAGACCTGGCGGTAGCCACCCCCAGATCTGCTCTGGGAGGGCAACTCTGTGTCTGCTATGGCCGTGGTCGGTTTAGATGGAGGCGGCCCATAGTCCGCCCGTGACAGTGCCCTCCTCCCCTGCACCATAGGGTTGTGGGTGGATTGGCTGCCACTTTAGGCTGCTGCTTGCTGCTCTATGGCCTTGCCGGGGCAAGCCCTGACCTGAAGTGTAGCTGTAGCAGCCCATTAGTGAGAAGATGGCCTGCTGCTCTGGTCCCAGCTGGTGCTCTGGGTGGCCTGCTTTACTTTTGATGCTCCAGGATGTTCCGGAGTACCACAAGCAGAGCTGGCCTGGAGCAAGTTGGGCACCCTATTGAATCTGGCCTGCCCGACTCACCTCGGTTGCGTTTGGGCAGCAATTGGTACCCAGACATAACCCAATGGGCTCCCCAACTCCCCAGGCTGACTCACCTCAATGCCAGGCTGCTGCTCCTCCGGTCGCTGCTCCTCCCCGGCCTGCATGCTGTTCAGGATGCCCCAGGAATACCCTGCCTTTACACCTATGGGTCACCTGGGGGGTGGAGTGGAGCTGGTGTACATCTAAAGACACCCACTGTCATGCTCTTGAACAAAGAAAATTGTTCTTAATAGCACTAGCATACTAGTACGATGGAAAGGTATTCATAATACTATAATACCCTTACGTGAGTGAACTACCTGAGGCAAATTGAAATAGGATGGCTTTTTTATTTAACTTAAGTGCTTATTAAAGCTGCAGCGGGTAGCACATTTGCTACCCATGAGTAATACCCACATTTTTGGGCACCCCCAGTGGGTACCGTACCTGGCTCCCCATCGGGTGCCTGGTGCTCCAAAATGCGGGTATTCCTGGGGCATCCTGAACAGCATGCAGGCGGGGAGGAGCAGCGACCGGAGGAGCAGCAGCCTGGCATTGAGGTGAGTCAGCCTGGGGAGTTGGGGAGCCCATTGGGTTATGTCTGGGTACCAATTGCTGCCCAAACGCAACCGAGGTGAGTCGGGCAGGCCAGATTCAATAGGGTGCCCAACTTGCCAGGTACCCGGTTGCAGTTCTAGCGCTAATACTGTACTCTTACAGTACATACTATCTTGGTAGTATGTTTCTTTTCCTGTGGTCTCCGTGGAGGTCTAGAGTATTAGGTCCATGTGTTGTCATGGAATCCTATTTGAAAGGAGAGAGTTTGAGGCAAGAAGGAGAGTGGCAGTCTGTAGTGAGAGATTCTAGATCAGAGGTAAGGAATCCCCAGCCTGTAATCTGGCTGGGTTTTATTTGGCCCCTTTCCAGTTCCTGGAACTGACCCCTGAATCTAATCCTTTCTCCTCAAGCAGTAAATATGTATAATTGGGCAAAGGGAGCAGGGGGAAAGGGAGCAGAGATGAGGGCATGAATTCACAGATGGGGTATGACTCCATGGCACAGATCCATGATCCTGACCCCATACCTCTCAGCCCCTGAACTCTTAAATGAGGGATAGTGACCCTCAAAATGTGGGACAATGTGGGATATAATTTACATAAAAATTGAATATGTCTTATATGCAAATTCAAAGGAGTCCATTGCTTAACTAGGGCTGGGCTGAAAAAAATAAAAGAAATCCTAAAAAAGTTAAGGGCTCTCGTATCCATACAATAACCTCTCTCATAAGACAGGCAAACCCTTGCCAGTCTTTATGTCAAAGCGTGATCACAGCATCTCTCTCAACGCTGTGACCTCCACATCCCTGAGCTACATGAGTTTACACAACCCCCCCTTCTGCCAGTAAAGCTTTTTCCCCACTCCAGCCATTTCTCTTCCTGTGTGGATTCTCTCTGACAGATGAGCTTAATGGAGAAGCTGGTCTGAAATTTTGTTGTGTTAAAAAGGAAATTATTATTATTATTTATATAGCGCAAGCAGTGTACCTGGCACTGTACAGTCAGTAGTTGTAGACCGGTCCCTATCCCAAGGGGCTTACAATCTAAAAGAGACAAGGATGGAGGAGCCAAGGGAGAGGTGAACATCAAGGGAGACAAGGATGCATTTATGGGTTGAGAAGTTGCAGGTGCTTAACTTCGTTACTTCTTATTGCTCATGATGTGCCAGAGAAAGCCTGACAGAAGGGGTGGGTTTTCAGGAGGGATTTGAAAGTTGGGAGGGAGGGAGCAGAGTGAACGTATCCAGGGAAGGAGTTCCAGGCATAGGGGGCAGTAAGAGAGAAGGGGTGAAGCTTGGCAGGATGTTGTCCGGAGCCGGGTACAGAAGCTCCAGTCTCATCCCAGTCTCCTTCCTCATAGGGTTGGGGCTGATAAGCGATGCCAGCACGAGCTCCTGCCCCCGTGCAACGTAATCCATTCCTGAGGTTGCTTAGAGGAGCAGGAGAATCACAAATAGGCAAGGGCGGGGGAAGAGGAGGAGTGAAGTTCCCGGGCAGGAGTGTAATGGGATAGAAGAGCGGAGAGAGATGGTGGAACAAGGTGTGAAGCCCTGACCTGATGATTTTTTTCAAGAGAAACAATTAGAAATGATAGCTTCACACTGATGCTCTGAAACAGTGTGTGGTGTGTTAAATTTCAAACATTGCAAGGAGAAGAGTAATGAAGACTAATTAAGGAGAGGACAATAGAGAGTTCCTTAGTTATAGCATGGGAAGGCTGCTTTGAGCCTGCCTGGGGAAACCTGCTTGGCACTTTCAGGCTGGAGAATCTAACCCATTGTCCCAATTGATGGCTTGCACATTGCTCTCCCCCACCCATCCCTTCTAATGTGGGACTTTACAGCAGTTTTCCAGAACTGCAGTACAGATAACAAAAGAGGTGTGAAGTTAGGGATAAGAACATAAGTAGTGTCGTACTGGGTCAGAACAATGGTCCATCAAGCCCATCATCCTGCCTCTGACAGTGACCAATCTCTGTCTCTTGGGAGAAGTACCCAACAAGTCACAATGGACAATTCATTCCCTGTTGTTCCAGCCCCAAACAGTAAGAGACTACGTCCCCCAAACCTGCTTGACTACTAGCCATTAATGGACATTACCTCCAATAACTTATCCAACCCTTTTTTAAAACTAGCTACACTACCAGCCTTGACCACTTCATCTGGCATTAAATTCCACAAGTTAATTGTGTGCTGCCTCTTTATCAGATGACTCTTTAATTTCCTCAAGAGCCTTATCCTCAAGAGCCTTATTAACTTATCCAACCCTTTTTTAAAACTAGCTACACTACCAGCCTTGACCACTTCATCTGGCATTAAATTCCACAAGTTAATTGTGTGCTGAGTGAAAAAATACTTTCCTTTACTTGTTTTAAATCAGCTGCCAGTAAATTTAATAGTGTGTCCCCTTGTTCTAGTACTGTTAGAGAGGGTAAATAACTGCTCCCTATTTATGTGGTCCACACCACTCATGATTTTATAAACTTCTGTCATACCCCTCTCAGTCGTTTCTTCTCCAAGCAGAAGAGCCCTAACCTATCAAGCCTCTCCTCATACGGGAGCCGTTCCATAACCTTGGTCATTTTTGTTGCCCTTCCCTGTACCTTTTGTAGTTCTACTATGTCTTTTTTGAGACTGAGCAGAACTGCACACAATGCTCCAGGTGTGGTTGCACCATAGATCTATTACAATATTTTACAGGCATTACAATATTTTCAGTTTTATTCTCAGTCTTTTCTCATTCTATTTGCTTTTTCGGTTGCCGCCGTCGCACACTGAGCTGAGGATTTAAATGTGTTGTCCATAATGACTCTTACGTCCTTTTCCTGAGTGGTAACTCCTAATTTAGAACCCAGCATTGTATGCATATATTTTTGCAGCAGGCAGGCTTAAAACCCAGTGTGACAAATAAAGGAAGAGAAGGAGGTGGATCAGATGCATCTTTAGACAGTAATTATGGGTGACTATACATTATGTTATGTTCCAACTTGGTATGTTTAAGACTTGTTATCCAGGTGGGGTATAATATTGATGATGTTTTTCTTGTATCAAGGTTGTGGCCCAGATATATTAATTAATATATACAGTAGAGGTAAATGCTGGCTATGATCACTCTGGAAGGAGTACAGTAATATGACGTATTGTCTTACGCACAGGGGACAAGCTCTGACCAAGTGTTTCCCCCCCCTCACCAAAAAAATAAATAAAAGAAAAGAGCAAGGCTATATTCTTCAGTGATATTTAGTAAGGAGCTTGGTTATATGTTGTCATGTTTTGGCTCAGGGGTCAAGCTCTGCCCTAGTACTCCCCTTAAAAGAACAAGGCTTTATCTTGAAGATATGCATTTTGTCATTGTATTCAGGGGTTAAGCTTTGCCCAAGTATTCTCCCTAAAAGAGCAAGGCCATATTTTAAAAGATGGTTAATTTCCATCTAGAGGCAAAGCAGGCCTTAGGCTAACGAGATTGCTTTATAAAAACTGGGCCGCCCTTTTGATTTGGCGGCAGCTTTAGGCATTTAATTCATATCTGATTATATTTTTATTTTTGTTTAAATTTAGACTTTACATTTTGTTGTGTTGATTTCTGCATGAGGGGTGGATATGATGGATTTGGATTATAACCTGTGTGTTTGTATATTATGGTGATAATGTATGGAATGGCATTGTTTATTTATATATTTTTCTGTATTTGTGTACTGTTTTTTGCCATGGCACAAGCCAGAGCCCTTCAATAAACTAAAACCAGCATTGTGTACATATATTTTGGGTTATTTTTTCCTATGTGCATTACTTTGCATTTGTCCACATTAAATTTCATCTGCCATTTGGATGCCTAGTCACCAAGTCTCGCAAGATCCTCCTGCAATTCTTCACAGTCTGCTCGGATTTTAACTACCCTGAATAACTTTTTGTCATCTGCATATTTGATCACCTCACTCTTTACTCCCTTCTCCAGATCCACAATAGGACACTGCCTCTTTATCAGATGACTCTTTAATTTCCTCAAGAGCCTCTTATGAGGGACCTTATCAAACGCTTTCTGAAAGTCCAGATACGCTGTATCCACCGGCTCACCCTTATCCACATGCTTATTTACACCCTCAAAATTCCAATAGATTAATGAGGCATCATTTCCCTTTCCTAACTCTGTGTTGACTCTTCCCCCATTAAGCCATGTTTATCCGTATGCTCAGTAATTCTGTTCTTAACTGTTTCCACCAGTTTGCCAGCACTGACATCAGGCTCACTAGTCTGTAGTTTCGAGGTTAACCTCTAGAGCCCTTTTTAAATATTGGGGTTACATTTGCTATCTTCCGATCCTTTGGTATAGTGGGTCCCAGAAAATAAGGAACACTTGAGATGTATGCTCAATCTTCTCTTTCGTTCCCTAGTTACACCCCTCATGTGCATTCTCCCACAATTTTCGTCTATCCCATCAAGGTTATACTAAATGGCATCTATGAGGGAAAGTTCCCCAACTCTGTCCTATATGATTGTATGAAATTTGGAAACCCTGGCTTAAAGAACAGAATGAACGGTCTTTACTCCCTGGGAGTCCTCCTGGCCGGCCAGTTGTAAACAGTGGGTTTAGATCCCCGCCACAATCACTAGGAGGCAGACTTCTGATTTTAGCTGGAGCATGCTCAGAGGGGATCTAGCCCCTGTACTCCAGTTCTTTGTCTGCCTCCACACCAGCAGGATGCAGGCTAGGCAGCCTTCATCTAGAACTGAGTTTTTCTTCCAACTGCTTCAAGTTAGATAGGGACTTAGTCCCTGAGAGCCTGCTCCTTGCTGCCAGGGAGGGAGCACTCCCTCCACCTTTCACCCTCTTCCCCAGGAAGAGTTACTTTTGGTGGACTCTTCCTTTTTCCACCGGAGCTTCCTCCCAGGCTGGTAAGGAACTCCAGAGCAGCGGGGGGAGCAGGAGAATCAGGGCCAGCCTCTAGCGGTGTGCTGCCAAGACTCCCACCCCCCTGGACAGGCTTGCAGCCTTAGGAAGGTGCTGGCTTGCTCCTCCCCCACAGGCCTCAGTTTTTCCCCTTCTACTTCAGGGAAAATAAAAGTAAAAGTCGCCCGGCTCTCCAGCACCTCCAGCAGCCCCAGCAGGGCGTTGCCTGAGCCAGTGCTGTCAGTGCAGGTGCAGCTCCCCCTGCAGGGCGTTATGGGCGGTGCTCCCCAAAGCCCTGCAGGGGCACCGCTGCGGCTTTAACAGTTTTTAAAAACAAATATTTATTTATTTAATAGATTTATACCCCGCCCCCCCCCCAAAAAAACACGCTGCCGTTTATGACAGCTACAGCAGCCTCTGAGCTGCTGCAGAGGCTGCTGTAGCTGTCACTGAACTCTTTTTCCCTGGGGACCCACCCACTCCGCTGGGACAGGGAGGGGTCCCCGAAGGGACAAAAAGGTTCAGCAGCTCAGCCGCCCAAAGC
>QEPC01001478.1:3535157-3549323 GCA_003113815.1 Sphenodon punctatus | reverse complement strand
ATTTTTATCCCACGCAGGGGAACCCAGTACACAACACAATATAACAGCAATTCACAAAATAACATCTCATAATAAGTCTCCCCACTTGCCTTACTGGTATTCTCATTCAAGCCAACACCTGCACACATCAGGTGATTGGTCCCATACTAAAATCCTTCCATCCCCTGCTGCCACCAGGGGATGTCTTCCGACTCCACCCCTCTCTCACCAGGGGGAGTTGTCTGTACCATCTTCACCAGTAAACAACATATCCCTTAATACAATATCCCGCAGACTCCCTCGTCTCAGCCTCGTGGCCTGGCCGAAGGGCAGGCCCCTTTGACTGTGCCCCTTCGAGCTGCGCCTCCGACAGAAGTAGAAGAAAAAAGAGACAGTGTGTGTCTGTGTGTGTGGCCAGAGGTTACGAGCACTTAGCCACTGTTGGAGCATCATCTTTACCGGGGTAGGCTGTTTTCACAAAGAAATTGAGGACAATTTGGACACTGTATTACAAATAAATGTCCCTTCTATGCTGAATCAGAAAGGGAATAGGCCGGTAAACATCTAATCTCCTTATGTATGAGAATAATTTAAGAATGCTAAATGGTCAAGTGGATTCAGACCTAGAGCTTTAACTTTTTTCTCAACCAAGGGAAACAGTGCTTTGGACTATATCTTGGTAGAGTTCCTTTGTTTGTAGGTAGATTTTTGTCTGCAATCCTGAAACTACTTATTCCAGAGTAGTTGAAGTTTATGGGACTTACTCCCTAGTATGTATAATTGGGATTGGACATTTTCTGTATATATAGAAATGCTGATACACAATATCATCGATAGTATATAAAAATGTGTTTAAATGAAATGATTAAAATGCTATTTTTTCTTTATATAGCTCAAAATGATTTCTTAGGACAGTACAGAGCTGTTTTTCAAACTGCACGCAAGTATGTCTGGACTTTATCGCCAAGAGTTTCTGTGCCTACCCTTAAAGATTTCACAGTCTGCGTTTACCTTAAATTTCTGACCTCAAACATTCCCTGGGCTGCATTTGTATACAGCAAAAAAGCACCTGATGGCACTTTCTCTCCCAACAGCTATGAACTTAGACTTACAGGAGTTTGTGATAAGTTGACAGTTTGGATGTTTGGCACCCAAACAAACTTAACAGATAAATTGAATGAGGATACCTGGTACCAAGTGTGCACAGAGTGGAGAAATGCATCTCAGGAGATGAAGCGATATGTAAATAACAGAGAGAAAAAAAACAGGAAAATAGTTTACAAGGAGGAACTTACTTGAAATGGGAAGCTTTTACTTGGTTGTTCAGAGCTGCCAGGCAAAACCTCATCTCGGCCCCTGGGGATGGTTGGTGAGCTGTACATGTTCAGACTGTAGAACAAAACAGACAAAGGACTTCTAAAAACCTGTAAAGATGGTAATGTTATAGGCTGGAGGAAGGATATGTGGGTCTATAACCATACAATACAAAGCAAGAGCTCATTGCCTTGTGGTAAGTTACATTGTGTCATCACTTTATTTATTTTTTTATAACCTTTGCTTAATGTCTTATTTATTTATTTTAAAAATTTGCTACCCCGCCCCTCCTGCCACAGGCAGCTCAGGGAGGCTTGCAGTGTCAGTGGATATAATTGTTTTGTGTGTGTGTCTCCGAGGCCATTTTTACACGGACGGAGGTGGGTGCAGGGATGGGTATTTAGCTGCAGTTTACACGGACACCCCACCACCTACACCCATCTCCACCCACGGAACCTCCTCCGGTTTTCTTTGGGTGGAGATGTGTGTGCACGCACGTACCCCCACCTATCTCGCTTGGTGATCACATGGACAAACACTGAGCGTACACCCATTCCCCCCCCTCCCCCACTGGCTGTATACATGGACGTGAACACCCGCCCAAAAACCGAGCGCGGGGGGAAGCATCCGTGTAAAAACGGTCCAAGTGTCTTAGGGTTTGGAGTACCATTTTCAAAGGTGACTGAGGTTTAAGGATTTATGTGAAAACTGTAATTAAAATAGATGTTATATATAACCTCAATGATAGCTTTCACTAGATTGGAAAAAAGCCCAGATGATGCATAAGCTAACACAGGCCGACTTTACAAAGCAATTATTAAAAATATATATTAAAGGTTATTTGGCCTTATAATAAATTAACCTGTGTTCACTTTGAAATTGCTGCTAAACTGTCATAAGGTGCCCTTCTCATTTTAATCTTTTGGGTTATGTATCATTTAAAAAAATCAAGATATCAGGGTGAGTGGGGGAAAGAGTGAGGAAGAGAAGTTCGAAAGAGAAGTTCGAAATAAAGCTGTGCTTTTGTTAGACTAAGAGAGAACTTCATAATACAAGAGCAAAGTCAAACTGGAAAAACCAACTCTGTGTGAAATGGTATATCTCAATTTGCAGTCGACCCTTTTGGTCTTACTGGACCTATCAACTGCTTTTGATATAGTTGACCACAAGATCCTGGTGACCCGTCTGCGGGACTGTGCGGGATTGTTCTTGAAATGGTTCTGCTCTTTCCTGACTGGGAGAACTCAGCATGTGTGGTACTGGGGGAAGGTTCATCGTCCCCCTGAGACCTCACGTGTGGGGTTTTGCAGGGTTCTATTCTGTCCCCTCTCCTGTTCAATTTATATATTCAACCCTTGGGTGAGGTCGTAAGAGGGCTGGAGGTGCGGTGTCATCAAGATGCTGATGGCACCCAGCTTTACCTCTCACTTTCAGTGAACGCAGACCCGGCAGTCTCGTTGCTTACCCGGTGCCTGGCAGCTGTGGGGGAGCGGATGAGGGCAAGCCTCTTGAAGCTGAATCCCGACAAGACAGAAGTGATGTTGGTGGAGAAGGGCTGAGGGAGTGAAGGCCCCCATCATTGATAGGATGCGTTGTGCCTTGGTCCTACATGTTCGCAGTCTGGGNTACATTGTCGCCGGAAGGCGAGTAGGTTTGGGCTGAGACAGATCTCTGCTGGGAGGGAGTTCCACAGTGACTGAGCGACTGACGAGAACGCCCGCCTGTCCGTACGGACCTGCCTATAGTATGGGACTTCTAGAAGGGTGCTCCTGGATGACCGCAGGGGCCGTCCAGGAAGTGTGATGATCCTTCACGTAAGCAGGACCCAGGCCATGTAGGGCTTTGTAAGTCAAAACTAGCACCTTGAATCGGGCCCGGAAGACACTAGACAGCAAGTGTGATGCCTGGAGCATGGGTTTTATGTGCTCCCTGTGGCCCATCCCCATAAGCAGGCGAGCTGCTGCATTTTGCACTAGCTGCCTGCAGCTTCCGGACCATCACCAAGGGCATCCCCACGTAGAGCACATTATAATAGTCTAGCCTCAAGGTGACGAATGCATAGGTGACAGTGGCAAGATCAGAGTCTGAGACAAATGGGTGGAGCGTCTTTACCAGATGCAGTTGGCAGAAGGTACCCTTGGCCACAGCCGACATCTGCAAATCCAGGTGCAGCTGCGAATCCAGGAGCAGCCCCGCATCCAGGAGCAGCCTCTCTGGTCGGCTGGGAGTGCCCTGTTGGAGGTCCCCCAAGTTCGGTGGGTGGCCACATTGGAGAGGGTGTTCTCGGCCGTGGTACCCTGTTTGTGGAACTCCCTCCCGGCAGAAGTCCGTCTGTCCTCTGATCTCCGCTTCTTCGGGTGCCAATGTAAAATGTGGCTTTTCTGTCAGACTTTTGGTGGGGGGGATGGGTATTGGGTGGTTTGGGGTGAGCACCATTTCATGACCACCATTTTGTACTTTTAATGTTTTATTTATATTTGTATTTGTATTTTATATTTGTATTGTATGCCGCCCTGGGCTGCCATGGGCAGAAGGGGACGGATTATCAAATTTTGATAAATAAATAAATTTTGGTCTTGTAGAAAAGCTCTGTAGAATATAATAGACAGGCATTCCTTCTGTAGAACTTTTAAACTAACCTGTAATATTTAATAGATGATGATAGCCTTGAAAATAGAGTTCTGTAAATTTAAAAACTTCATAAAGAGAATTCATTTGCATAATGATTAGCACTGGATACATCTATGGATGACCTCAAATGTAGTGCTTGCCACTGGTTCCAGAAGCAACATGTAGCAGGTTGTTAATCTGTAAATGAACGGCTCTGTCTGCCACCTGTTTGCCACTGACTTGTGGGTGAACACAAGGAGCACGCAAAATGCTCGTAGTGGCTGTTGAATCTGGCGACAGCCTGGAAGGATAAAGGGAGGCTCTTGCAGGCCGCAACATCTCTGCTTTGCTGCACGTCATCCTGTCAGAGCCCTGCAGAGTGATGGAACGAAGCACATTGGGTGTGTTCAGATAGACATGGAGCAGCCTCCCTGGAACTGCATTCGCATGTGTCCAGTCGTATCTGGGTCGGGTTCAGATGAACCCGGTGGATTCCCCAGGCCGCTGTCCACCTGCATGTCCCCTCCTACCCCACCATAGAGATATGGGCAATTGCCTGACACTCTAACTTGGCATCCGCAACTTTGTGGTGTTGCCTGGTGCAATATCTGGCTTGAAGTGGAGCAGCAGCATGGGTCTGTGCATCAGATGGGCAGCTGCTCTGCTTCGGGCTGGTGCCCCAGGTGTAACTGGCCCATTCTGCTGGCACTGTTATGGGATGTTCCAGAGTGCTGCCAGCCGTCCCCCGTCTGCACATCCCCCTTTAGATGGACAGGCCACCCAGGATTGAAGTGGGTTGGCGAGGCCAGCACTGGGACAGCCCGTCGGTCTGAAAAACTCATTGGAGTGGGTCTCTTGTGGGGCTTGGGATAATAATATAATAATAATAACTAATTTTATTTGTATAGAGTGCCCCCTGCCATGGCACTTGGAGCACTTCACGTAGAACAAATTAACAAGATCTAATTAGCGAGAACCCCAGGCGAGCCCCATTTCGTCCCACTAGAATGCTGCAGGTTCTGGTGGGCTGAAGTAGGGCTCTATCAGGGTGAAGCACTCTTCAGGAGTGGCAGAGGTGGCGGCTGATCCTCAGGCACTTCTGCTGCCTCCTCCACTCCTGGGGAACATAGCACTGTCCCAAATACCCCACCATTGTACAGCTATCGGTTATCAGCTCAAACACAAACTGCTACCCACGAGCTGACTGTACAAGGGGTTGCTACACAGTGTCAACCATGGGATAGACTGAAATTTTGGGACTAATTGTAAAAGTAGTATAAGAATCAGTAGTGTTCAAACTGTGCTGCTACTATTTTTTAAATAAGAAGTGGGGACTCATAATGGTCATCCCAACTCTTAATAAATTGCAAGTCTCAGGATTGTCTATGCCCACAGACTGATGAACAGATGAACACATTTGCTTTCCTATTTAACCAATAACTTTCTTAACAATAATGAGTGATGACTTCCAAATAAAGTTGAGAAATAAACTTGTATTTAACTTTATATTTTGTTCCTGGATACAGTGCACAGCACATTGAGGGTATAGTACAGCCTCCAATTTGTGTAATTGGAAGTGTGAGTATAGGTGCACTAGTGTCATGGTGCATAAAGAGATGTTATTTGTGCAGTTTAGTACATTTCATCTATGCTTTTCAGAAGTGATTTTATGTGGACCCTTGAACAATTAATTTGTGACACGGAAAGTTTAGCTGTCTTCATAGCAAGGTTTCCTCTATCAGGGAGAGCAAATCATCCAGTGTTCCCTTCATTCTGGTTGCAATTTTTTTTAAAAAAAGTATTTTAATATCTTGTTTACTTTATTATTTATTAGCTCTCCATAAGCCCCAAACAAACAAAATATATACAAAAAATTAAAATACCATATTTTGATGAGTGTATCAAAATTGTGATTGTGTATAATTCCTATTTCCAAAAGTCATCATTAACCACTTACAAAGGCTTTGACAGTCCAGCATTCTAGATATCTGCTTCTGCTAAAGTTCCAGACATTTTGTTAAGAATGTGATTCTTTTTCCTTTCAACGTTTGTCAGATTTTTCTATAATAATAAGACTCTGAAAGAAGGATAAACAATGCCATAAGTTAAGGTAAATCCTTTCAGGTAATTTTTTACCTCCCTTCACAGTGCTTTCCATAGTCCTAGCTAATTAATTTTTGATGAGGAGGATTGTTTATATTACAGTAGTTCCTCTTGAACCCATTCAAACTTAGGACCTTCTCCCTATACGAACACAGAGAAATGCATAGTTCTTAAAATGTAGGGTTTGACCTTCAAATCAGCAATGCGGAAAAAGAATGAGGGAAAAGGAGAACAAATAGGCAATATTTGTCCTATGAATGTGTGTGGGTTTTTTCCTCTGTTCCTGAAGAATCCTTACTAAAATTTTAGACACTGAATTGAGTTCCAAAACTGTTAATTGGGACAGTGACTGACTGGAATCTCAGAAGAGAGATTAACCTCGGTGATGAGGGAGAAAAGTTGGTAAACAGTTTGTGAAGAAGGTGTAATTTCTCTTCCTTAAAAGAACACAGGCAACATTTGTAAGGAAGAAGTTTCTTTCTTAAAAATAAAATTAAGAACACTCCACTGTAACCTGCTTTTTCAAAATGGCTGCTCTACAGTCAGATAGTCGAGGTATAACAAGGGTCCTATGTTGGAGGGTTGGGTTGGGGAATCTCTGAACTCTTGAGACCCTGATACCTGCCTCTTGGGCCACTCTGTCCTCCTAGCACAGAAGGCATTGTTAAACTACACAATTTAACAGTTGTTTTTACCCCCAAAGTTTAAAAGAAAATTGCCATACTTGATTTATAACAAAATCCTTTAGGGAACATAGTTAAAATCAATAGCACTGGTGCAAGTCACATTTAATTCACTGGGGCTTGTGCCGGTTGTAAGGGTTAGTGTTGGCACAAAAGAACCAGAAATTTGGGAGCTTGATGTTCTGAACATGTCCTTTATTAGAATGTCTTTTTGCCAGATAGATACTGCTCAGATTTCAGACACAGCGTACATTTCTGAGACTCCTGTTGGAAGATAACATTTTTTTTTAAAAGTGACAATTAACATGATGCTTGCCATATGGAGGAGTCATGCCAGAGATTGTAAAATTAGTAGACTTTCTGCTTTAAAGAAGCTCTTTAAGTACATTCAGAATATCTCTGTTAAGGTTCCAAATAACAAAGCTAAAAGGAGTATTTGACTAATTCATAAATACATAAATTAATAAAGAAAATAATTAAAATAAAATAACTAAGCTATGCACGTGTACATTCAACCTCCCGTATTCATGAAAGTATCCTCGTCTCTCACTCTGTTGCCCCCATCCCTTGTTTCCCCTTCATTGTCTGTCTTAGACTGTAAGCCCCCAGGACAGGAACCCTGTCTATCTTCAACAGTTGTAAAGCTCCAGGTACATTGTTGGTGCTATGTTAATTATAATAATAATATAATATAAATTTACATTTTCTGTATTCTTTGAACTCTCAGATGGCTGAATTTACATTTTGCGCTTCTGGTGACGCAACTCTGGGTAATTTCAGATGATACGAGACCACGGTCAACCACAGTGAATCCCCTGTGGTCACCGTTTGTCCCATAACGTCTGTTTGATTCCCGCCAGATGTTCACCCCAGTGAATCACTGGCAGGAATCAAAATAACCACGATTCTGGACCTCCGGCCGCCCGGAGGTCCAGAATCATGGTTAGCTGGGGTACGATCCAGGATGGGCCAAAAGTAATGTCTGTTACGTTGGCCCATCCCGACTCATGGCACAGACCATGATGCAGGATTGGGCACAGTGGCCGGATTGGCTGCTGCGCCCGCCTGTCTCCCGGAAGGCAGGCGGCCGGGGCAACACGGGGGGACAGGGCTGTGTGGCTGCACGTCGCGCCGCGGGACCCCGTCCCCTCCCCTATCCCCGGTGAGAATCAGTCTGGCACATCTAAAGTATGGATTGCCTGATTCCTGACTGGGATCCAAAATGGATCCCAGTGTGTAATTCAACATGGCGGGCCTCTGGGCCCATCATGTCTGAAATTACCCTCTGCTGAAAACAGAAAAACAATATTAAGGTTTTTAAAAAGGAATGCAGTATTTATAGACTGGTGATCTAATCATGGTCATAGCTATAATAGGTGCAGCAGGTGTAGCCTCCTTGGAGGCCCACTTGCATGTAGGGTGTACATGCACACTGGTGTGGAATGCTCCAGCAGACTTCTCTTGCACCATGGCCCATTCCCACCAAGCTATGGAGACGTTTTTTTCACTCTAGACATATACGTAACAGAGTGTAATATTTACTCAAGAATTTTCATGAATTAATGGCCTGAGGGAAACAGCCTACCTGCTTGGGATGAATGTAGATTTTATCAATTATTTGGTTATCAATCATATGGTAATCTTAGACTGTGTTCGTAAGCTTTCTCAAAATAAACTCGGCATGTTTGTTGGCCGACCCAACCCAATCCAGACCATGTTGGTGGCAGGTTCCCATCCAACCATCGGGTTGTGATGGCAGCGTTTCACTGGCATGCTTGTAAAATCCTTTGTTATCAGATATTTGGTGTCAAAGATGGTAAAATCTTAGGCTGGGTTTGTAAATTTTCTCAAAATAAACTCTTGCTACTTCCTTGTCTAGCACAGGTGTGGAAATGTAATAATTATCTGGAGAATTAATATCAAAATACTAAACATGGGGGGGGGTGGGGAACCACTGGGCATGCGCAAGCAGTAGCTGCACCGGCAAAACACTCCTGCCAACCCGGAGATAAATGCTAACAAAAAAAGTTATAAAACTGCATACCGGCACTGTGTATGGGCAGGAATCTGAAGCGAAGCACCCCTAACCCCCCCATAACCGGTAAAAGCAACCTGTTGAAGCCGAAAAGCTCGAAGAAACTGTGGGGAAAAGAGAGCTGTGGGGGAGGGGAGCCGAAGAAAGTGCGGGTAAACATGGCGGCAGCGACGACGCAATCGAGACAGTGAGAGCAGCCTGAAATAATGGAGCAACTGGCTAGCCTGACTAACACCATAACTTGCCAACATGAAGACAAAAAAGCAGTGGGGAATTCTTAATGACGGGATCCAAAAAGTGATTAGTGTGGTGGACACATTAAATAAAAAATTGGATGGAGTCTCTGAAAGGATCACCAATTTAGAAAACAGGATGGAGGTGCGGGAAGGCCAGAGCCAGCAATGGGAGGACAGGATCCAAGCAATTGAGAAAGCTCGAGGGGGTGGGGGTGGTGGTAACGCGAGATCGAGGATTTGGAAAATAGGGGAAGGAGGAACAACTTAAGGATCATGGGGATCATGGAGGCCCAGGGGGGAAGGGATCTGGTGAACAAAATCCTCCAGGCCCTCTTCCCACAGAGTGCACACCTACATGATATTGAAGTGGACAGAGCACATAGAGCTCTGCGGCCCAGACCAAAGGAGGGGGACCCACCCAGAACATTGATTTTTCCGATGCCTACGGTATCAGGATAAAGAACGGATATTGTGGGAGGCCAGAAAATCCAAAGAGTTAAAATTTGAAGGGCGCAGAGTGAGTATACAACCAGACCTGGCCCCTGCCACGGTAGCCAGAAGGAAGAAATGGTATCAGATACAAGAGAAGTTTGCTGCTCAGTGCATCAAAATACAAATCAGATACCCGGCAATGTTCTCTTTCATGCATAAGGAACGTAGAAGGAATTTTTTTGACATTAAGATGCTGGAAAAGTATATGGATACAAGGATGCCGGAGTTCAGGAATAGAGGAGGGGAAGATTCAGAGGACCGGCCATGACAGATGAGAGAGAGGCAATACGTAAACCGGAGAAATGAAGATACTCAGACATTTTGTTGGCATTACAAGAAAATGAACTGTTCATAGTAAGAAATGGACTTATGATGCACAGGGAGAGGGCCTGTCGGGGGGGATAGCGGAGTATAGCGACTCCATGGTATGCCCCTCGAAGGTTCCTTCAAATCTTCTAGTTGGGAGAGGGAAAGGGAAGGCAAAGGACGGGGGAGGGAAAGATTTGGGGGGTACAAGATTCCAGGGGCTTAATGCTGCAGGTTGCTGTAGACAAGCAGGGAGAGTGTCTGGACAAGTGGAGGGTGAAGGCTATGGCTGAATTTAAAGTATGCACACTGAATGTAAAGGGCCTAAACTGTCCAACCAAGAGAAAAAAAACATGGCAATATTTAAAACGGCAAAAAACTCAGGTGGCAGCTTTACAGGAGAGACATCTCCTACAGAAAGATAATGTCAGGGTCCGGGACAAACAGTTTGAGCAAGTTCTATTTGCTAATGCGAAGGAAAAAAAGGCAGGGGTCCTGTTAGCTTTCGCCCATTCACTCAATTTTATCAAGCAAAAAATAATCAAAGACTCAGAGGGTAGATACTTGTTCGTTCAGGGACTTCTGACAGGAGAAGAATACACCTTTCTGAACTTTTAATGCTCCCAATAAGGGCCAGGCAGACTTTCTGCAGAAAATGATAGAGCTGGTAAGACTAGAAAGTAGGGGCGTCCTACTAATGATGGGAGATCTTAACAGCCCCCTGACCCAGCTGGATGGGGGGGGGGGGACTTAAAAAAATGGCAGGAAAAAATGGCATGTGATATTGCTAAAGCGCAACTGGTAGACGTATGGAGACTGAAACATCCAAAAGATAGGGAATATACCTTCTTCTCTAATAGACATATGTCTTATACGAGAATTGACTACATGTTTATGCATGACAGGGAATGGGAGAGATGCTACAGTTCTGAGATCAGCCCAGTCGCATTCACAGACCATAGTGCGGTAATATCCTTAATTAAGACAGGACAACAAAAGACACACAAAATACGCAGATGTTCATTAAACAAGGCATCTTTATTTAACCTTACAAACAAGGAAATAATTATGCAACAGATTGAGGAGTATCTTCAGTTGAATGATAATAGAGAGATATCACAGGTGACCTTATGGGAGGCAGCCAAGGCCTACATAAGGGTGCACTATATAAAACTGGATGCCTATAATAGAAAAAAAGAGAAAAATGGAATTAAATGAATTGTATCTTAGACTTAAACATTTAGATGGACAATTGAAAGATAACCCAACAAAGAACGGGATTAAGGAAAGGGCAGAGATTAGGGGACTGATTGATGCAATGGAAACGGAGGCGGTAGTCAAAAAACTAAGTTATACCAAACAATTCTGTTACATCAAAAGTAATAAGGCAGATAGAATACTCTCATGGATGATAAAAAAAAAAAAACAAAAGAAAAAGGCCCAGATAACCCAGATATTGCACTCAGATGGCCAGAGGTGTGTAGCAGGGCAGGAGATGCAGGAGCAGTTCCTGAAATCCTATAAAACTATGTATACCTCTGAAACACCCAAACGAGAGGATATTGACTCCTTTCTGGAGAAACTAAAAATGCCCACGATAACAGAGGCACACAGGAAAATGCTTAATGAGTCCATCACAGTAGAAGAGGTGAAAGGGGCAATTAAAGAGCTGCCCAAAAACAAAACCCTGGGCCCAGATGGTTTCATCCCAGAGTTCTACCAAGTCTATGGAGAACTGATAACCCCTTTATTAGGTAAGGTATTCAATTTAATTAAAGAAAATAAGGAAATGGCCACAATCACACTGTGCCTGAAAACAGGGAACGTAGGAAAGGAATGTGGGGACTTCAGACCCATATCCCTGCTAAATACGGATGCAAAGATCTTTACCAAAATACTGGCTACCAGGTTGCAAAATATAGTTGAGTATCATAGGGCCGGATCAGGCTAGATTTATAGGGGGCAGCATGGGGATAGACAATGTCAGAAGGGCAATTAATTTGATCTATAAAATTAATAAGGATAAAATAACCAGCTGCCATGATATCCCTTGATACCAACAAGGCCTTTGACAGACTAGAAAAGGAATTCCTCATAGCAACAATGTCAAAGATGGGATTTAAGCGGGCTTATGTAGAGTGGGTGAAAAGCATATACAAAAGGCCAACAGCACAAATAGTGGTTAATGGAGAACTGACCCGAGTTTTCCAAATTACGAGGGGAACAAGACAGGGATGCCCATTATCCCCACTTCTTTTCGATATAGTGATAGAACCACTCATAGTAACCATAAACCAAAATGATAAAATAACAGGGATAGTGACCGGGAGTACAGAGCATAAGACCATGGTTTATGCTGATGACATGCTTCTGTTAATCACCAATATACAAACCTCAGTACTTGAGCTTATGGCAGTACTAACTGAATTTGGATCCTTATCAGGATATAAGGTAAACACACGAGAAACTCAAGTGATGGTCCTTAACCAGGAGCGAATGAGGAGAGGGGGTCTAGAAACCGTAGCCCAATTTCAACTACAGAAGGACCAGATAAAGTATCTAGGGATCCAACTCACAAAGAATACTAGAGACATGTACAAAAAAAATTACTTAACCGCTCATCAAGGAATTCCAGGACAAGCAACATTCCTGGCAAAGACTGGGATGTTCCTGGTTGGGGAAAATAAATATAATTAAGATGCAATTATTACCAAAAATTCTATAGGCTATCCCAATACAGTTGCCTGGGAAATATTTTCAGAAAACGGACAAGATAATGAGATTTATAATTTCAGAATGAAAGAGGCCACGAGTTCATAAGTCTATTTTAAAGACAGGGATAGAAAGTGGAGGATGTAACCTGCCGAATCTGAGACTGTATGGCATGGGTTCAGCACTAAGGATGGTAAAAATATGGTACAACGAGGACAAAGAGACAAAGTGGAGGAACTCAGAACAGGACATACTGGGTATCGACCATGGGAGAGATCTATTTGAAGGCACAGTGCGGGTCTTGTTAAGGGGGCAGGAAGAGAGGGATCATCCTTTTTCAGGGGCGGCTATGGGGGCATGGCACAACTGTCAGAAAAAACTAGAGATCACACAAGGAAAAACTCCCTATAACCAACTAGAGAAGGTGAGGCCCACTTGGAGTAGGAAGGAGAAGGAGACGTTGAAGAGATGGGAGGAGAAAGGGGTTTACAGAGCTATGCATCTGTTTGCACAGGACTCACTCAAAACTAGGGACACAATGGAAACTGAACTCAAAGAGAAAATAGAATTTTGGGTGTACTGTAGGTTGCATAGTGCCATAAATAATTCCAGAGATAAACCCTGCTTTAATAGAAACCCAACAGAGCTGGAAAAAATTCTATTTAATCACATA
Source organism: Sphenodon punctatus (assembly GCA_003113815.1). Taxonomy (NCBI): domain Eukaryota; kingdom Metazoa; phylum Chordata; class Lepidosauria; order Sphenodontia; family Sphenodontidae; genus Sphenodon; species Sphenodon punctatus. The sequence continues at coordinate 3,536,180 of QEPC01001478.1, read as the reverse complement.
GGACAAAAGGGTATCTTCTCCACCGTTTACAGACTAGTAAATACCACTAATACCACTTCCCAGATGCAGGATACATATCTAAGTGGGTGGACGAATTAATGATAGAAATCAGAGGGAGACATGAAAAAAAAATTGGGAACACATGACTACGTGCTCTAGGTCCCTATTAGTGAAGGAACCACAAATAAAATTGATTGAGGTGGTATATTACACCGGATGGGATAAATAAAATAAAAAACACCTACCCTCCAACTTGCTGGAGGGGATGTGGGGAAAGGGGGACTTATCTTCACTGCTGGTGGGGATGCCCTTAGGTTGAAGTCTTTTGGAAAAAAATATGGAGAATTATTAATGATCTGTTGGAGATCTCTCTGCCATTTAGACCAGAGGTAGCCCTGCTGGGGATATATCCAACCAAGACTCTCGCAACACAGCAGATGAGAACATGTAGAAATCTGTTCTTGGTAGGAGTCCACACGATTGGACTTCCAGGTATTGGCATGCTTCCAAGACCTGGAAGCATGCCAAGGGACTAACTAGATTTACCTGGTTACAAAGATTATGGCACGTCGTGTCCATGGAGAGGATCACGGCGAGTCTGGAAGACGACTTAAGCAGATTTTATGACACAGGCGCCTTGTTGGACAGTCTTGACACAGAAAATTAAGATGGACAAGTACACACACTCGACATGTTTAAAAGATATATATTAGAGCAAGGGGGGAGGAGGGGAGGTAGGGTAGAGAGCGGGGTGGGTAGTTATGGTAAAACTGCAAGGTGGAAAGTTGGGGATATCCACAAAAGAATTGGTTCAGAAGTAGCAGTAAAATAGACCTTTCAGAAGTTGCCGCTCTGCTATAAGCCAGGGATTCAGCGGTGAAGGTAATATTGTCGATGTAAAGGGAAACAGCTGAATGTAAAATGTACACTAGTGTTTATTGAAAATAATAAAAAAAATACTAAACATGGACCTGATCCTGCACATTGAGGAATGTAAATTTCTATTCATAGTATGGAAAAATT
>QEPC01001478.1:3502343-3517582 GCA_003113815.1 Sphenodon punctatus | reverse complement strand
AGAAGACGCTGCTGCTGATGCTTTTTGCTTTTAACCCCGTGCCTACATTGAGCTGAATATTTGTTTCCTCGTCATGAGTTTACAAAGTTTTCCCCACTCAGGTAACGTGGGCAAAGCACGCTTTTTTTCTAAATGTTAATACAATGGAATAATTACTTTAATTTTAATTCACAGTACTTCTGTTTGTTGGAATGTGTTTGTGTTTGAATCTGTTTGTTGTACTGATAACCAACCAACTAACTTATCTCCTGTTTAATGGATTCTGTTACTAAAAACCCTTATTTCTTTCAGGAAACTCATCTCCACATATAGCAATCAATACAGCTGACAATTCTTTATCATCTGCTGCCAATGTGAATGGTAAGATAAGTATATTCAGCTGGAATTAGTACATAAAATAGATCCATTTTTTATTTTTTTAAAAATGGCATTTTAAAAAGGTAGGTCAGCTGGAATGAGTTCTGCCTGTAGTTTAAGAGGTGAGTTGGGGTCATTTTTATGAGCCAGATTCCTACCTGATAATATTAAAGGCATTACATAATTCAAACATCAGGAGTATAATGGGGTTGGACTTGTACTTGGACCACCAGGGTTCGAATCTGATTCTAGCCAATGAACTCATTGGGTGGCCTTGGGCAAGTCACTACCTCTTAGCCTCAGTTCCCCATCTGAAAATGGGAATGTGTGTGTATGTGTCTTTCCCTGTGTTTCCCTCATCCTTGTCCATCTTAGAATGTAAGCCCACAGGACAAGGACCTTTCTCTGATAAAATCTGCGACTGTAAAATGCTGTATATGCCTAGTAACATTATAGAAATGATTAGTAGTAGTAGTAGGGTTACATGAAAGATAACTTTGAGTGAAAACAAATGAGGAACCCCTGGCTGCCCCGGGGTGGGCCACTGCAGCTGCCACTTGTTGGGTCAGTAGAGCGGGCAGTTCAAATGAGCATCCCCTCAGGGGAATCCAGGCGAAGGAGTTTGCCATCACAAGTCCCTCCATGCCCACGGGTCAACCGAAGAGCCATCCACACAGGGCAGGACTCCCGGAACCCTGCTACCCAACAGGATCAGGCCCCTGGGGGTAGCTGCTGCCAAAAAGCTGATGGTGGGGCCCAGAGGAGTGCCCTCACCCAAACAGCTGGTATGGGGGGGGAGCACCCCTAATCAGCTGTTCAGTGCACACACCCTGGACGGGTGAGGGTGCTCCTCTGGGGGCCCCCAGTCAGCTGTTTGGTGCATGTGCATCCAGGCTTGATGAGGGCACTCTTCGGGTATCCTCAATCAGCTGTGTGATGTGTGCACCCAGGCAGGGTGAACGCACTCCTCTGGTCCCCCACCAATCATCTTTTTGGTGTGTGCAGTCAGCCCAGGTAAGGGTGCCACTCTGGACCACCCTGATCAGATGTTTGATGTGTGCACCCAGCCTGACGAACAGCTGATCGGGGAGGGGTGTGTGTGTGTGCTGAAGATGCTCCCATACCCAGCCTGCCAAACTGCTTATCATAGGGGCCTGGAGGTAGAGTGGTCACTGACGCATCTCCAGAATACAGGAAAGCCCGGAGGACAAGGGGGAAGTGCCAACTTGGACAGGCCCTGGCACTCCATGAAACTCATGGGTGGCAAGTTTAAAACAAATAAAAGAAACTATTTTTTCACTCAGTGTATAATTGGGTTGTGGAATCTACTGCCAGAGGCTGTGGTAAGGGCCAGTACTATAGCAGAGTTTAAAAGAGGTTTGGACAAGTTTCTGGAAGATAGATCCATTAGCAGCTATTGGCCAGACAGGATCAGGGAACATGACGGCAGCTGAGGGAAAAGAACAGGGAATGGATCCCCCATTGTGACCTGTTGGGTCCCAAGCCACTGTGATTGGCCACTGTCGGAGACAGGATGCTGGGCTAGATGGACCATTGGTCTGACCCAGTATGACGGCATTTACATTCTTATGAACCATGGTGGAGCTGAGCTCTGTAGCGGCCTCATCTGGGCAGCGCTTCCCCCACCCCCTCACAGTGCCTCTGAGCTGAGACGCAATCAGCGGCAGGGGCGGGAGAAGCAGCCTTTGAATCTTACAAACCTGGGCTGAGACTGCTGCTGACTCTCCCACTCACATCCGCACTGTCAAAGCCGCTAATCCCACCTGGAAGTCACAAGACCATGACTTCCAGAGGAGGAGGGTTGAAAGTGGCCAGTGCTGGCAGCGTCTTCTCTAAAAAATATCCGATAAAAACGCACCTGGAATGGACAAAGGATAAAACCCTTCAGAAAGCAGGACTGCCTGGTATAAAACCAGACTGATGGCCACTCTACTTGGAGGAGCGTGCTCACCCAGCCTGCTGAACAGCTGACTGGCGAGGGGCCTGGAGAAGCACGCATACCTGACTTGGTTGTGCGTGCCAAACAGCTGATCGGGGACACTCCTCCAGGCTCCCCTGAACAGCTGTTTGGCAATCAGAGTGAGCGTGTTCCTCTAGGTTTCCCCAATCAGCTGTTTGGTGAACCAGGTGAGGGTACTCTTCTGGGACCAATCCTCAGACCGCGCCTTGTGGCCGGACCGGGCAGGGCCTAGAGATATAAAATTTCCAGAAATTTTGAAGCCATGGAGAAAACAAGATTTTTTGGAATTTTTTTAGAAAAAACGGAAATTTTGGGGGAAATTGAAATATATGCAAAATTAATTTTCTTAGCACCATTTACAGATCTAAATTCACCATGCTACTTTAAGAACATGAAATGTATTGTGTATAACTGTTTGCTTATGAAAATATAATGTTTGGTATATTTATTAAATTTAAAAGTATAGTTTATTCACACAATAATGACAAATTTACTAATTTTTAATTTAAAATGTTTTTAATTTTTCTTACAAATGGAGCTACAAGCTGCTGAACTCTAGCATCTCTTAGGTTTTGCCAGTATATGAGAAGACTTACTTAGTAAGACGTAGGGACGGGAATCCGGTATCCGATAATGCCGGTACCGGGCGTACCGGCATTATCGGATTCGACCTGGTAATCCGGACTGGGTACCGGATTCCGGGGTACCGGATTTTTTTTACATTGCAGCCATTTAAAAATGGCTGCAATGTAAAAAAACTTAAAGCCCCAGCAAAAAAGTTTTTTTTTAAAAAAACCTCCCCGAGTCCAGGCTGCGCGGGTGGAAGGGGGGACACCCCCCACCCACCCTGCCCAGCCTGGATTTTTGTTTAAAAAAAGACCCAGAGGCGAGCCCACCCCCCAGCACCAGCGGCCGCGGCGTCCCCGCAGCCGCCGGTAAGTATGACCCGATCCCTGGGGGGGGTGTTTAACACCCCCCCACCCCCCCAGGGATCACCCCTACTAAAGTTCAGTGCGCTTACCTTTGGGAGCTCCGGCGGCGGCGGGCGGTCCGGCGGCCTCAGCGCCGGCTGTGGCTGCCGGCGTCAGAGACGCTCTAGGCCTTCCGGGGAACTTCCGGGTTTCCCCGGAAGGCCTAGAGCGTCTCTGACGCCGGCAGCCACAGCCGGCGCTGAGGCCGCCGGACCGCCCGCCGCCGCCGCCGGAGCTCCGCAAGGTAAGCGCACTGAACTTTAGTAGGGGTGATCCCTGGGGGGTTGGGGGGGTGTTAAACACCCCCCCCAGGGATCGGGTCATACTTACCGGCGGCTGCGGGGACGCCGCGGCCGCTGGTGCTGGGGGGTGGGCTCGCCTCTGAGTCTTTTTTAAAACAAAAATCCAGGCTGGGCAGGGTGGGTGGGGGGTGTCCCCCCTTCCACCCGCGCAGCCTGGGAGGGGGAGGGGGAGGGAATTAATTTATTTCATTGGTTTCAATGGGGACACAGCGCCCCATTGAAACCAATGAAATAAATCCGGTACCGGTATACCGGATTTAATCCGGGAATCTGGTTTTCGCAGAACCGGTAACCGGTAAATCCGGTAGCCGGTAATGGGCCCGGGGTCCCACCACTAGTAAGACGTACTTACTTAGAAGACATTTGGGGGGGAGTAAAGGGTAGCAATACAAGAAAGCCTTGTCTTAAACCTTTTATTCATCATTCAAAAAACATATTTCATGAGGGTTTTTTTATTTTTTCCAAATATTTTCAATTTTCCCAATTTTTCTGAAAATCAAAAAAAGGCCTCGGGGGAAAAAACGGGTATTTCCCTAATTTTTCTGGGTTTTTTCCGGGCCTTCACATCTCTAGCAGGGCCTAACAGATGGAAAGGCACCTAGCCTGGATTAGCCCAGCTGAGTGAGCCTTAGCCCGGGCTGTGTCACTGACTTTCTCGAGATGACGTGTCTTGTAGTAGCCAGCCACCTGCCCCAGGGCATCTGGTGGCCACCAAACTGATGAGCAGGTGATTTGCCAGCTACTGCAGGCTACTGTCTCATTTGTTTTCAGTCAGCATCTCATGATGTCTGTTACATTTTTTTAATTCTGAACAACACCCTAGGGATTGGAACTACTGAGGGACGCACACACTGATGTTGGGGCTCCTTTAACTAGGGGAAGTATGTAACCCACAGGTGGGATAGGGGATCCTCTCTTCACTTTTCTGCTTTCTTTTCAATTGTTATAAGTAAACTTAAAAAATTGTTCATACTGTTTGTGTGTGTAAATAAATAAATAAAATAAATGTGTGTGTGTGTATAGATATACACCCCCCCACACCCCCCCGATACCTAGCTACAACAATATTATATATATAATATTATATAGATATTTAATCCAACCTAGCTTCATAATACTTTATGTTGTGTAGACATTGCAGAACATTTTAGGTAGTAATACAATAACTCGGATCCCATAGTGATTAATTACCATGGAAATATCGAAGTCAAATGGAGACACAGATACTGCATAATTATTTAAAACCAAAATAATATTCATTTAAAATTTATTTTAAATCTTTTTAATTTAACTTGATTTTTACCCCAGGAACAAAAGTGCTAGAAAACAACTTTTGTAATTTATCAACCATCTGCAATGACTCAGGTTAGTATCTTTTAATCGTCTCAAAGTATTTCTTCCTTTTTAAATAAGTGAAAAGAGCAATATTTCTGCAACATTTTTAGATTAATATAGATTCTATATTCTTGCCAACCTGGAAAAAAGTGTGTACAAATTATTTTTTAACAGTAAATTATATTTAAGAAAAATATATTTTCCAAGTTTACCTTTACCAAGTTTCCTACTGCAGGAAAGTAAAGGTAATTTATATTATGCCATATAGATATGAAAAGCTATACATCAGTTAATATCTATCATATCATAATTAGAAAGTACTGAAAGAGCAGTAACAATTAGGAGGATAATGACTCAGTTGGGAAATGAAAGATTTCTCTGAATCTGTATGTTAGGAAGATACCTTCATGTAGAAAAAGCAAAGTACTGAGCATCCAAGATTTCTGAGCTGCAAACAAGAATATGCATCAACTTATCAAAATTAACTGCTGTTAGAAACATGAGGATGATAGCAAATCTTGTACCCAGCTGTGCCATACTCAAAATGTATGGCACCGCATTTGAATCCAACCCACATTCAAATGGTTGTTTGCTGCCACTACTAAACACCCTGGTTGGGTAATTTTATCCAATGGCATCCCTCACTCTGATTCCTTCTTTAAAGGATCTTGAGTCAGGCATCACCCCACCAGCTCCTTTCTGGGAGATATCCCTGTCCTAATACTCATCCTTAAAGTACTTGTTCACAATTCCTAATTTTCCTCAAACACAGGTGATGACTGTCACAAGCTACACAAAACAAGGAAAATGAGTTTTTGAAAATGGCATGTGCTTTTAAAATGGGACATGCAGCTTTTATGTATATTTATGCACAACCACAGAGATAAGTAGGAAGTAGACTGGCAGGGCATGTTTCTTTCCAGAAACACAACTCTTTGGTTGCCTGGATGACTTCTGCCATGGGGCAGGGCATGAGACAACACAAATAATGTTAACTATGTGCAATCACCTCCTATGCTATCTATAGCCACGATGATTGTGGCTGTGAGTGACAGACAAGTAGGTTACAGTAGGCAGACACATACAGATATAATGGCGACCTGTCAGACCTCAAAGCAGTGGCTAATGGTACACCTGTTGACACCCTTCCATTTGAACAACCAGTTTGCCATAAACCTTCAGGGTTAGCTCTGCCTACCAATTCTCAAGTAGACTCCTGTGTGACTCCTATAGCCTAGGGTGTATTGTCTCTGTGTCTTAAAATAATATCTTTGTCATCTTAAAAAAAAATCAAAAACCAAACAAAACCCTCTTTCCCCTCTCAGGTCAGGACACTCACCAGTCAGTTGTTTCTAGCTGGTAGTTCTCTTGTTTTCTTATTAAGTTCCTTCATTTGATTATTATACTCTGGCATTGCCCCTTGCAATCAAGGGGTTCATAACAGATTCATCAGATGACAAAAAATAGCTTAGCTGCTCATATAATTCCTTTGTCGGTCAAACAACCAAAGTTATGGTAGTCATTTCCTAAATAGTTATTTTCAGCCTTTTATAAATACAAAGGGCAAATCTTTCTTGCAACCCCAAGTATTCAGAAAGAAAAAATACACATTAACTATTTAGTCCCAGATTAACCGCCACCCTTTTTAAAAAAAAAAAAAAAAATTCTTCTAGGCATGATCTTGGAACTTCAAGCCAACAAACCTTGCTTCAGTACTGGTAACAGAAGCTGATATCCTTAGAAAATAAGCTAAAACCTTTGGTTAAGCATAATATAATTGGGGTGGAGGGAGATGGAGAGAAAAAGCAACGGGCCTCTCTTGAACCAGATTCCTCCTATTTTGTTTTTAGGACAGCTTTGTGCTGGAGATCAGTACAAGCACAGGTCAAGATCTGCACCTTTTATGCTGTCTTGTCATATTATCAGTGTATCATGTAGGCAGCAAACATTGTTAGAGACTGAGGGACATGTTCACAAAGGGTATTTTCAGACATTACGAGATCACAGTGAACCACGGTGAATACCCACCTGTGGTCACTGTGACTCGCACGTCTGTTTGGCGGCCGCCAGATGTTCGCCACGCTCAATCCCCACATGGGGTCAGTTTCAACCATGCTTCCCGGGCTAGCCGCACCAATTCCCCGGGAAGCGTGGTGAAAGTGATCCCCGGCGGGGATCAAAGAAAAGTAACATCTGGTCAGTCGCCACGGCCCGGAAGCACCAGCGGGATTCCATGCTGTGGAGGATTCGGCCAGACGGTGCGGCCGCATTGGCCCCGCCACCTGCCCGTCTCCCCAGAGGGCAGGCAGCGGGGAGCGTGGAGGGGGCGGGGCCGTGTGGCCGCACGTTGCGCTGCGCAGCCCCTCCCCAATTCCCCACCAGGACGACCCCGGCATGTCTGTTAGGGCGTGACGGGGTCGTCCCGGCGGGAGATGACTTTATAGTTTTCGTGACGGGGCCACATGGCCCCGTCACGTCTGAAAACACCCAAAGACAAATTGAGAACTCTTACGTACCACGTCTTATACCACAAGAAAAGTATAATATTTTGTTTCCACAATTGCTCTGAATCAAGCAATTCAAGATGACCATTACTACTAATTTTGTTTTTCTTATTCTTTTTAGTCTTCTATATGGGCAATGTGACATTTCAGTCTAGTGAAAACAGCACCGATACATCTCTGAATCTTAAAATAGTAAGTCTTGGCTATTATAAATTAACGTTATGTGACTAAAAGTGAATTCAGTTTTTTACATTTACAATAGTCTTACTTGTAGTATAAGTTAAGTTTGGGTGAGGCCACGTGAGTGCAGGGGCCCGATCCCCATACGGCCCTGTGGTGGGCAATCACCACTTCCATACTACAGGAAAAGTGCAGGGAGTTAGGCACAGGGAATCTGGGTGGGCTGTTGCCTGTTGGAGCTGCTGCCACAGTTGGGGTGGGCTGTGACACTGGCCACACGAGCGTGCGCCTGGCTGTGCCCTTCCTCGCTCCCTCCCCTAACGACCAAAATCCTGCCCCTGGCCATGACTTGGCCACATGTAATGGGCGACAGCGCCCGCCGCTCACAGCCCTGCTGCGGAGCTCGCTGTGCGAAGGAGCAAAAGGGGTCCAGCTACATGAGTAGCCTCGCCCTGGGCAACCTTGCCACATGTGGGTAAGACTGCTCTGCGATGCATCTTCTGAATTTTTCCAAGGATGCGTCGTAGGCCACTTTTACACACGACAAAAATGGGTTCTTATAAGTGCTCAAGATAATACCGGGTGTTGTAATTCTGGAGTTTTGTAATGTGTGAACGCACTATTCCCCTTTTATGCAGCGAGAACTCCCAGCCTTGTAAGAGTCACTTTTGGTGGGTTTTAAGATTGTGAGATTTCGCTGCATAACAATGGAAGAGTGCGTTCACACATTACAAAACTGCAGCATTTATAACACTCGGTATTACGTTGAGCACTTATAAGAACCCATTTTTGTTGTATGTCAAAGCAGCCGTAGAGCAGCCAGCTGTTTGCTCCGCCCCAGACAAGGGAAGAATATCTAGCGGCTACCGGCCACATGATGCACTGCATCACGTGGCCCAGCTCCCCGGACAGGAGTAAGGCTACATAAGGCGTGGTAGCCTCCCAAGCCTGTCTCATGTGGCTGCACCCTTTGTTTGCCATCCTTCCAGTCCCATAACAAAACAAAGCCAACCTTATCTCAGGATACAAAATCTGCAGATAAAAGATGAAACCAGGCAAGCAGGAGTAGGTAAAATTATTGTACTAACTGGTCTTTTCTGTGAAGATTTTGTACCCCAACTAAGAGTTTCTTTAAAACAAACAAACAAAAGATTTGTGTAACCCAAAATGGATTATAGAGCAACAAAATGAAAGAAGCTAAGAGAGGTCAGAGGAGACTCTATCTGCCTTAAGACGTTTCCCCCCAGTCATCTTAGTATTTTGAAATCCAGGTGTGCGTGGGTGTGTGTGCGTGCGTGTGCATGGGTGTGTTACAAAGAGAGAGAATGAGCTAGCTTGTGTTTGAACATTTTGGCTTAGTCTGCAATCTTCAAATCACCTGTTGGATTCAGAAGTAGTTTCATTTACTTCAGTTCCTACTAGTGCTCCCAAAAGAATATAATCCAATCCATAGCATCTGTATAATTTCTCACAATTTGTTAATCACACCCAGAATTAAAAACATTGTTTTTTGTTATATTGCAGTTCCAATTGATGTAGGGAAATTCTCTTATACCAATTGCCTGTTTTTCCCAGACGTTTATTAGCTAGAAAGTTTGAGTAAAAGACTTACGTGTTGGTGGCCTACTGTGGCCCAGGATCTACGTTTACGTGCTGCTAGATGTTAGCCTGAGACTGCCCCGGGGTGAGTAGGCAGCTAGCCCGGGCTGCATCCTCAGAAAACCTCGGAGGATGTAGCCTGGGCTGACGGCCACCCATGCCATCTAGCACATGTGTTCAGCCCTGCCATACTCACCTTGGGGCAGGACTCGCCTTGGCTGGGTGCCATGGCTGGTCACCATGGCTGTCCGTTACGTTGGGGGTGGGCTGGGAGCAGGACCGGCCACCAACACGTTTAAGCTCCCCGCCTTACCTGAACAATGTGAGCAGCAGGACAGCTCTCTGGCTGTGAGCACGTTTATTCAGTGCCCATCCCCAATAAATATTTATTTCTATCCCACCATATCCTGCCTCATGCAGCTCAAGGCAGCGTACAACATGTATAAAATACAAATACAATAAAATATAAATATCAATAAAAATACAAAACTAATCCATAGAATCTGCAATAACAAGTCTGGTGTTCATAAAAACCCACCCCCCTATAGACCTCCCCAGACCCTTCCCCTTCACCAAAAGCCTGGCGGAAGAGCCATGCTTTGCACCGATGCAGGAAGGTGAGAAGGTTAGAGCTGAGATGGACACCCACCGGGAGCGAGTTTCACAGCATTGGTGTGGAATGTCCACCTGTCAGTCACAACCAGTCTATAGCAGGGAACCTCCAGGAGGGCACCCCCCCCCCCCCAACGACCGCAGGGGTCAAGCTGGGACATGGGAAGTGAGGTGGTCCCTCAGATAGGTGAGGCCCAGGCTGTTTAGGACTTCGTAGGCCAAAACCATCACCTGGAATTGGGCCTGGAAGACAATAGGCAGCCAGTGCAGCACCCAGAGCACAGTTTTAATGTGCTCCCAGTAGCCCGTCCCTGTCTGCACCAGCTGCAGCTTCTGAACTGTCATCATGGGCAGCCCCATGTAGGGGGCATTGCAGTAATCCAGCCTTGAGGTGATAAACGCATGGATGACTGTGGCAAGTTCGGAGTCCGAGATATACGGACGGAACCACTGCACCAGATGTAACTGGAGGAAGGCACTTCTGGCCACAGCCAACACCTGGATATCCATGCAGTTATGGATCCAGGAGCACCTCAAAGCTCCTAAAGTAAGATGACAAAACTGCTGCTTCATCATAATGTGTATCTTTAGATGCTTGGTTATTAAAAAGCCTTATTTCCAAAGAGATATGTCAGTTATGATGATTTACTTTGAATATTATTTCTATCATTCTTATCTTGGGGAGAGTTAAAGAAAAATAATTTGGAAATATTTTTTTTGTACTGCAAAAGTTTCCATTCTGTATCACTATATAGAGAGAAATTTCCACTTTGTGAGGTAAGCACAAAAATATCAATTGATGGTGATTAATTATGTTTAATATGTTTAATTTTATTCATGGAAACTTTGGTTTTCTAGCGATATGGTGGAGACAGTAGCAGTCACCTTGCAAAGGTTATTCCATTTCTGCCAACTACTTCACAAGAATCAAAGTATGTATTTTGTAATTTGTGGTTATAAGTTACCGTCTTAAAATCTGGTTGAACGTTGAAATCTGGTAGAATTTAAAATTGAGAATTGTGTGATCAATATATTCTTTCCAATCCTCTTAGAAAACAAAAAATAATTCGCTGCAGTGATAGTCTAAATGCATTTTGCTGCATGCAGTGTTTTTTGTTGTAGGCTACTGGTGCTCCCCTCTTCCAGGATATTTCTAAGCTTCTATCCTGAGGCACAGAATTTTTGTCCAGGCCTCCAGTATTTGCTACTGATACCTACACTTTGAGTGACACACTATTCATAACCATAATGCTCCTCACTCTGGTTTATACAAAAGCAGTTTGTCTATGCAAGATGTGGCTATATGTTCCTTCTGTTTTTATGAATGTATATTGATTTACTAATCCTAAATTGGTTTATCTTTGTAAGGCTAACACAGGTTAAAGCTTACCTATTGATCAGCATTAAGTAAAATTTAAATAAAACAAATCTATAATAAAGTTATCTTTACATTTATTTAAATGTCATTTCATGCAGAGTAACAGTTAAGTTTTGGCCTGAATGTTACTTGTTTGCTATCAGCTAACTAAGGCTGTTTTTACATGAACGCACACACACACACACACACACACACCCACACCCACCCACACACACCAGTGTTTGGGTGGGTGTGCAGCGGGTGGGGGACAGTCCATGTACACGGCCGGCGGTGTGGGTGGGATGAATGTGCACTGGGTGTGCGCCCGTGTGAACACCATGGGCGGTGGGTGTTTGTGCATGCGCATTCTCGGCACACACCCACCTCCACCCATCGCACACCTGCCTCCACCCACGGAGCCTCTGGTAAAACAGAGGAGGCTCCGTGAGTGGAGGTGGGTGTGTGTCCATGTAAACTGACACACACACACCTCCACCCACTCTGCCAAAACACCTACCCCCCACCCCTGTCTCTGTATTAATGGCCAATGTATTATTATTATTAGCAAGCATTTATATAGCACAAGCAATGTACCTGGTGCTTTACAAAGTAACGGAATAGACATGGTCCCTGCCCTAGGGCTTACAATCTGAGAGATGGGGGGGAGTGGGGGGAGAGACGAAGGAAGTGGAACAGAGGGAGAGACAAGGGGTGTAACATTAATGAAGATGCGAGGTCTCAGGTGCACATACTTGGCTTGGTTACATCGAGAATGATGGCTGGTTGGTCCGTGTGGTGAGGATATGAGTACATAGATGTCAGGTACAGATTGTGCTGGATGGTAGGTATCAGCAGGAGTTAGGGGAGTGAGGAGTCGGGGAGGGCAGAGCGGAAGAGGTGGGTCTTGAGGAGGGATTTGAACATATGAAGGGAGGGGGCGAGGCGCATGTGGGCAGGGAGGGCGTTCCAAGCGTGGGGGGCAGCTAGGGAGAAGGGACAAAGGCAATTAGGGGAGGCGTGGGAGGACAAGAGAAGGGACAGAGGAGGAGCGGAGTTCACGGACTGGAGTACGGAGGGAAATTAGCGCAGAGAGGTAGAGGGGAGCAAGGTTGTGAAGAACTTTATAGGTTTATATTCTTTTTGTGAAGAATAAAGTAAATATATTATTTGTTAAGCTTACAAAACTTTTCATTTTACAGAATTTCAGAATTCAATAGGACATTGCAACAATCAAGTGAGGTATGCAACTTTAATTATGTGGCTTATTAAGTAGTAGAGCTATTTGGAAAAATGCCACTTTTGGTATTCAGAGTTTTGGATAAAAAACATAATGTCTATTGACAGAATAATTTATTTTATTTTTCTAGGCCTCTGTTATGAAATGTGGTGCAGGAAACCAAAGGTCTGATATTTAAATTTTAAATAAATTATTTTATTTCCCCAAACTCAGTAACTGTACTGTGATTGCATGATCAAGCTAAGGAGTAAAATATGGGGCTAACCCAGCTTCCATTGCAGACTCGGAAACAAGCAGGCATCCTGGGCCATCCCTGGGTCCTAGAGAAATCTCTAAATAGCCAATGTGGCCAAAAGAAAGGGGGTCTGGTGTAGCCAGCTAACACCAGTTTGAATATCTCTGAAAATTTTTAAATCTGAGTTGGAGTAAGACATGGGACAGCAACTGAAGCTATCAGAACCCAGGCCTTGAACTAGCAACCTTAGTCTCCTGGACAGTATTTAGCTCATCAGTGTTACTGTCATTCTTTTTCTTAAGTCCTCCCTGTGCTGGCTCAGCCAAACCCCCTGTCTTCTTATAGGCTTCCTTCCAGTCTCCAGCATTGTTCTGTGCCCCCAGCTTCCCGATTGGATGCCTGCCTGTACACAAGGCTGGCATTTATTTATTTATTTATTTATTTATTTATTTCTAAATGCTTCTATCCCTCCCCCTCCTGCACACAATGGCAGCTCGGGGCGGCTCACAACAATAACAAAAATAAGCACACAATAATTTACAATAACATTTGTAAAATTCATAAAGTACATTTAATATATTTTAAAAGGGCAGAAATAAACCCCTCCCTCCAACCCAACCCCCCTTCCCCCACCCGTCTTACTCCCCAAAGGTCTGGTGGAACAGCCAGGTCTTACAATGTCGTCGGAAAGAAGGGAGGTCCAGGGCTTAAAGCCGCAGGAAGCTGCGTGGATCATCAGTTTAGCCTGTCATTTTGTGCTCGGACCTTCTGTGTTTTGCCTTGAACCTTGCTTGTTCCTGAATCCATTCTGCCCTGCTTTGTTTCTGTTTGAATCTGCTTTTACCGTGTGCTCTGTTTGCCATTGTCTGTCTGATCCTGCCTGGAAACCAGTCCTTCTGCCTGTCTGCTTCATCCTGTTTGTCTGTTGTGTCTGTCTGTCTTTCCTCTTTATCCACCTGCTGGTTTTGAGTTCATCCATGAGTGTGCCTCCTCAAACCTGCACTGACTTCCCAGGCCCAGTTCCCAGGGTGCTCCTGTCGGCACGCCCCTGACAGGAGCCAACTATTTGACAGCTCTTTTCTTTCTTATTCTGTTGGTCTCATAGAAACGCCAGTTATTTCTCAGTGTAGATTTGACAAGTATATTGAAAAGGAAAAACCTAGAACTCCAGTTGGGCTATAAAGACGTGGTAAAAGAGCTTACTCCCGCTTGGTATTGGCATGGCCTTGGTTGTCATTACAGAGGGGCCAAGAAAGAAGCTCTAGAGGTGGAGCCCAATCCATCACCAGAGTCCAATTGTCATTTTTTTAGAGGTTGGAACAAAGAATGGCAGAACCACATACATTTCCAATGCAGGACTCCTTCGGCCACTCTCGTTGACCTAGCTGCCATATTTGCTGTCACTTATACAGTCCCCATCTCAATTTCCCTCTCCCTCCCATAGGTTACTGGACAAGGAACATTTAAAAATATATTTTCCTGGAATCATCTGGGCCTAACCAGATATTCCTTCTGTGGAACTGGTTGCCCCAACTGAATAAGGAGTTGGGTAGAACAATTTGTTTGCTATTGCAATGTTTCCTATGTTGGGAATAGGTACTTCGGTATATAGAAATATCTCCAGTTGCTCAGTTAACTCACATATACACTCAACTTTGTTCTTTGTTTTATTTTTTTCCCACTATAGTACATCGCTCTGCACCTTCATAATAAAATTGGCTAAAACTGTGAATATAAGCAGTTTACTAGAGAAAGCAGATATAGGCCAAATTGGTAAGTTGTCTTAAATATTTAACAGGACTTATTATTTTGCTGTGTAGTGGTTAAGAGTAATCAATTTTAAAAGTGACCTGAAAATCTTGTAAGAGGAAAAAATAGAAAATATATATTTACAAAATCAAATGTTGAATGAAAATGATAAATAGAATATACAGTGCTACTGCGTGACATTCAGGCATGGAAATATGATTCATGCACTGCCACTTTCAAGTAGCTTTGCCAGTGCTAACCTTGTTGATAGTTGGCTTTATTTGTTTGGTGTGGGTCTGTTTGTGTAAAAAAAATATTTGCTGATAGCCTTTAATAGGAAAAAACTGTGACTAGAGTTGCATAATTATTGACTGTTTTCACACGGACACTGCCGTGGGCCAGGTGGCTATAGGTGGGTGTGTGAACCCACGCACTGAACACCCACTGGCGGTGAGCATGGAGGCATTCACACGGACACCGTTGCGGGGGATTGTGGGAGGTTAAGGGAAGTCACAGCACCCCACCCACCCAGGGCCCCACTGAGCACACACCCATACCGTTCATACGGACAGCCCACACACTGATTGGAGGAAAAACCACGCCCCACTGCATGACATGACAACATTTTTATTTTATTTTATTTCTTTATATTTATTGGCCGCCCCCTCATGCCTACGGCATCTCGGGGCGGCTCACAACAGTTAAAACAACAATAAAATACATAAAAACAACAATATAAATAATTAAAACTACCCCCCCAAACTTCCCCTTCCCCCTCCCCTCCAATCCCTGCCCCCCTACCCCACCACCCCACCCTCCC
>QEPC01001478.1:3471300-3493240 GCA_003113815.1 Sphenodon punctatus | reverse complement strand
TCCCTTGGTCTTGTACATAGCCTTTCTTCCAGACCTTGGGAGCCGGCGCACCCACGTCCTCGCCCATTTCTCCTTTAAGGGCTCCCAGCTGGGCATTCAGCATCTCTCACGGGATGTGTGTCTGCTTGCGGCCTCCTCCTGTGCCTCTCTAGCTGGCTCTCTATGGTTTCAGAGGACCCTTCCCGTGGGTGGGTATGCTTACCTGTTCACACAGACAGATGGGTGGGACACGGGAGCACACACACCCATCCGGCCCCGTTCACATGGACGCTCACCCCCCATCCAATGGGTGGAAATTGGTGGGCAACAGTTATGCAAAAATGAGTTACAGGGAAACTAAAAGGAGCCATTGTGAGAATTGAATGTATGAGCATGGAGACTTTAAAAACACCATCTTCGGGACCCAGATTAAATGTATTCCACCAATTAAAAAAGGTAGGAGGACTAAATGTATGTCAACATGGCTACAATCGTTAGTTGAAGGGAGATCACTGGAGCCAAAAGAAGTCTTTTAAAATATGGAAAGCTAGTCCTAGTGAGGAAAATAGGAAAGACCATAAGCACTGGCCAACTAGAAGTAAAATATTAGTAGAGCAGGCCAAGAAGAACTTGAAGAGCAACTTGCTAAAGATGCAAAAACAAATAATAAAACATAAAAACTTTTTCAAGTACATCAGAAGCAGGAAACCTTGGGTCATTGGTAACATTGGAAGCATTTGGGCCATTAAATGACAAGAGAGTGAAAGGGGCACTTATGGAGGATAAGAATGTTGCAGAGAAGCTAAATGAATTCTTTGCTTTGGTCTTCACTGCAGAGGATGTTGGAGGATAACCACACTGGAACTATTCTTTGTACAGCTCAGCACTGCATCCAACTAGTAGCACTTTAGAAATGATTAGTAGTAGATGAATCTGAAGAACTGTTGCAAATTGCCATGAATGTGAAAGAGGGTCTAGAGCAAATTGACAAATTTAAAGAGGCCGTTTTTACATGGACGGAGTGGGTGGGGGGATGGGTGTGGTGGGTAGGTGTGTCCTTTTACACGGACATAAACACATCTCCACCCACTGAGCCTACTCCGTTGTTCTGATTGGCTCCATGGGTGGGCGATGGGTGTGTGCCAGGAGCGTGCACATACACACGGCCACTGCCCGTGGTGTTCATATGGGTGGGCACTCAGCACACACCCATCTCCCCACCCACCACCGGCCCATTTACACGGACTTCCCCCCGCCCCCAACCGCACACCTGCCCGAAGACCCAGCAGTGGGTGGGGCCGTCCATGTAAAAATGGCCATAGTAACAGGTGGTATTCACCCACCTGATGGTATTCAGCCAAGAGTTCTGAAGGAACTCAAATATAGAATCGCAGAACTGCTCTTGGTAATTTGTAACCTATCGCTAAAATCTGCTTCTGTATCTGAGAACTGGATGATGGCAAATGTAACACCAATTTTAAAAGAACTCCAGAGATGACCCTGGAAGCTACAGACTTGTGAGCCTGATGTTGGTGCCTGGTAAACTGGTGGAGACAGTTGTGAAGAACAGAATTTATCGGGCATATTGATAAACTTGTTGCCAGAGGAAGTGGTCAAGGCCAGTAACATAACTGGGTTTTAAAAGGATTGGATAAGTTCTTACAGCTATTAATAGCTATTAGCCAAGTGGGTTGGGAGAATGTAACCTCTGACTGTCGGGAGCTGGGAGTGAAAGGCAGAGAATGGATCGTTCCATTGTGACTTGTTGGGTACTTTTCCAAAGCGCCCGGGAATGCCCACTGTCAGAGAGAGGTGGCTGGGCTGAATTGGATCATTGGTCTTACCAGGTATGGAACTTCATGAAGGATTTATTAGTACTTGAGGGTAGGAATTGAATTTTTGAGCCAGATCTATGAATTCAAAAGGAGGTAATTAAAAACCAGCTTCTGGCTGGATTTGGTACACTGCTCAGAAGCTTTCAACTACTGTTAGAAAGAGAGAGAGCATGTTGTAGCGGTGCACATCATCAATTACTATAAGGCATGAAGTTTTCTATTCCATACTACACTTATTTTCAGCATCCCAGAGAAAACTATGTCTGTGAAAGCGTTTATTTTTCTACAGGAATGTGATATTGTGCCAATTACTACTTTGATTTATTATGTAGTTGCATCAAGCTTTGTTTAGTACAGTGTCTTATAAGCAAATGCTATCCCAAAATGTTTCACCATCAAAAATACACTCTTAAGCTATTGTACATCACATATGTCTCTGTTACTGGACAAATTAGGGTAATGCTTGCTTTATTCTTTGTCGCCATAGAACAATGTTGCTGTTCAACTTTGCAATCCTGTCCCTCAACTGCTGAAGAACTGCAGTTACTACGGTGGTAAGTATGAAGTTAAAAATAACTTTTATTTTGGATTATTCTAACTTGGGAATCCATTTATATAAAAAGGAGGGAGACATCTTGAGTGAAAACTTCATAAACGTTTCTTCCCTGTTTAGCCCCATCAATTGGTTTTTGCCAAAGAACTGGTATATCAAGCCTGAAGTTAGGATATTAGCCATAAAATAGGCAGCCAAAGTGGTGGTGTCAAATATTTTCATTATTTTCTCATTGTATAATATGATTATGATGATGTGCATACAGTTGAAGCATTCCTTTAGAACCTCGTTTATATGGTGCTTTCCTTGGGTGTTACCAGGTGTAACGTCAGCCGCTTGTTTGAACGTTAAATGCACATTTGCTTGCTGTGTCTGTTTGTGTAAACACATTTTCTGCTGCACACTTAATGTAGGTTGCAATTCCAGAAAGCACGTTCATGGACAGCATGTGGCTGCTGTTTTGTGATATTCTGTTATGTGAGATCATGTTACATGAGATTCGCTGCCACGTCATCCATCTCACCCACCACTTTGACCATGTTCGCTCCCTCTTCCTGATCACATTCAGCACAAGCTCCTTGTCTTTGCTTCGGGGCTCTTTATGGTCTTGCTCAAGTATCGCTCTGCACTTTCCTGCCATATTCCCACCCAAGATCTTTTCTCCTGCTCTGCCACTACCCTAGCCTGCTCACAACTCCCTTGCTCTTCAAAGTATATTGTGCCCACACCACCCATATGAACAGACAGAAACATACTCTGGGGTAAAAAGACCTTGGCTGCAACTTTATTACAATATATTTATACATACATAAACAGACAACAATAGTAAAGAACCTGTGTGCATAATAGCAGGGAGGAACCATGCTGCATAAAGCAGGTAAGGGGGCTGAGCTAAATCTCGCCCCCTTGCCGGGGTGAATTGACCCTTCGAATTCACCCTCCCCTTGGGTCAGGGCGGGTTTGCCTTACCACAGCACGGTTCCTACTCTGCTAACTGCCATGAAAACTGGGAAGGCAACTCGCTACTCCACCCCTTTCCCCCACACAGGTATCCTGAAATGTAAATGAATGACAGCCCTCAAGTCCTCCAACCAGAGTGTGTTCCCCTGGACCGATAAATGCACACCATCCCGTAGGAAGAGGCCTGCGTGCTGGCTTACGATCCGTTCATGGTGCACCACCTGGCCCCCCCAAGCGCCCACTAAACGCCCACATGGCCATGTTGATTTTCCGCTTGGCGCGCTCTATCTTGCCCGGCGTAGTGGTATAACGCCAGAACCTACAGGCAAGCAAATCTGACCACGAAATGAGTGCTTGTGACCACCGAGCCGCCAATTCTGAGATGTTATCCTTCGTTGAGCCCATGAGCTCCCATGCGCTGCGCAATCCGAGATCATTTTCACCCAGATGGATGATCTGGATGGCAGGCGGCCCGAACCGTTCAACCCTGCGGAGAGTGAAGGCATCAGGTGCTCCCAGCGCACTTTCCGATTCCGCTGCCGCTTTGGGGGAGGAGGGGCACCTGCTGCTTCTCCCGAGCTCTGAGCCTGAACAGAATGCAGTGCAATGGCTATCATCTGCATGACGTCCTGCATGGGGTACCTGGGAGTGCTGTCCTGCTGCTCCTGGCCCCTTCTCGCCCCCGTGGTGGCAGAAACCCTTGCCTGGGGATGTCCCCTTTCCCCAGAAGGGGCTGAGACCCAGTGACCCGGCCAACCTGGGCCCCAGTGACCCAGCCAGCCTGGGAACCGCTGCCACCACGAGCGGACTTGGCAGGCGCCATGATAACCCTGCAACTTGTACTGACAAACAAAGAACTTCAGTTAACGGGGCAGGGAGGTAAGCATGCTGCAGCTTTACTGCGTGTGTGGGGATTGAAGGTCCGTAAGCTCCCATGCTAGCCCGAGCTACGCTTGGAGAGGGCCACCCTTCCCATTTTCCCACGGCAGTGTTCCAGACCCCCCAAGTGGCTTAGACCTGACCTCCCCCGCCCCCCCAAGGGTGGGTAAAGCAAACCACCAGGAGCACATGCCCCCTTTTCACGGGGCTACATAGCCCTTTGGGCCAGCCCTGTACACCACCACCCCCGTGTCGAGACATTGCCTGCCCCCCCTGAAGGAACTCACGCGGCAGGGCCCCCGCACCCCTGTCTCCAAAGGGGGCCCCCAGTGTCCCTGGGAGCTACCGCTCCTGGGGAAAAGAACCCTAGGGTGCCCCACCCCACATTCTGCGGAGCTTCTGGCCCCGGTTTATTGCGCAACGCTCCATGCGGCCCCCCTTATGGGGGAGGGGGGTTAAAGTAAAATTCCTGAGCACCACTGCGCTGCCCGGCAGCGGCGCTCCATACGGCCCCCCACCCCCGTCCAGGGGTTTTAAACTAAATGAAAATTCCTGAGCGCTGCCGCGGCCGGGTAGCACCACTCCATCCAAGCCCCCACCCCGATCTGGGTAGTTTAAAGTAAAAGAAAATTCCTGAGCGGCGCTCCATGCGGCCCTCAACCCCCGTCCGGGGGGTTTAAACGAAAAGAAAATTCCTGATCGCTCCATATGGGCCCCACGGAGCCCCCCACATGGCTCGGACAAGAGCTCCCCCCCCCATGGCTGTTCCGTGACCCCTTGCATGCCCCCTGTCCAGGTGATACCCGAAAATCAGCAAAGTAGGAGCACGTGAAACCCTGGAGCAGCACAAGCCCAGTAGAGGCACAGAAAAAACCTCTCCCTGCGATTGGGGAGAGAGGAAGAGGCACCTGGCTGCTTCAGGTAAATATACCTGTCTACACCCCCACCCACCAGGTGCCCCTCCTCTCCCCCTATTGGCCCACCGGTGCCACTGCTCATGGGCAGGTGGGGGGGAAGGAGTCCTTTGCCCAACCCCTGCCCAGCACCCTATTTGGGGGAGGACGGGCACAACCCCCGCGCCGCTTAGGACTGGGGCGTGTCCCTTCGCCCTTCTCCCTTGCTGGCTCTCATGCCTGGAACTCCCTCCCTTAATACATTTACTCTGCTCCTTCCCTCCCATTCCCTAGCTCCTCATCCCCATAGACTTGTCACTGATGCCTCCTCTTCCATTCTTCACTCAGAGTCCCCCTCTTCCCTATAAGTGAGGTGAAGTATGTGTATCCCTGCCTCTTCCTATGGTCCCCTCTCCCTTCCCTTGTCTTTACTAGATTGTAAGCCCCTTGGGGTAGGAATCTATCTCTAACTACTGATTGCACAGTGTCAGGTACATTGCTGGTGGTATTAATAATAAGCCCACCATCCTATTTTTGGTCTCTGATTACTCTAGATACCATAGGGATTCCTTGCATCAAAGGGCAGCTTCTGGCCAACATCTAGTGGGAAGGGGTTATGGACTATTGGGTAGCTATGAAAACATGTAGCAGCATTAAGTTCTGTAAAACCAGCTACACACCCCTGGTTGATGCATGATGGATTTCCATGAGTTTAGCATTATGTCTGGTAACACCCATTGTTCAAAATGCTTTACAGTCTTTATCTAGTTCACCTTTGCAACAGTCCTGTGAGGTGGGTCATTATTATTCTCAGTGTTGCACTGAGAGAGAGCTGTTACACTGAGAGAGATGCTTGGCCAAGGCCACTCAGTGAGTTCATGACTAAGGTGGGATTTGAACCCTGGACTCAATCCAGCACCTTATCTACTAGTCTACACTGGTTCATTGTTATTGAATTCTAGTCTTTTAAAGTATAAACAATGCTAAATGCATCACAACACTCATAATTTTCTGTTTGTTTTTTCCTACAGTGATATACAAGACCATATTTTCTGTGCTGTTCCTAGTACACCTGGTCCTCCTTTCACTAAAACTTCTATTGTAGTTCATCACTACCCCATAACTAGCACTGGTTATGTTACTGCTCTTCCAAGCAAACCTACTGTAGTTTCCACTGCTTTTCTTCCTACCATTGTAAATGTTTCTTCTGCTTTGCCTCCTACCGCTTCTACCAAGCCTATTACTCACACCATACCTGCCACTGCAGTTCCTCCTGATACACACACTACCAACCCTACAACTGGGGTTTCTCCTTCTGTGACTCCCACCAAGCCTACCACTGCAGCTTCTCTCACTACATCTCCTGCCAAAACTATTGTAATTCCTCCTGCCATGCCTTCCTCTAAACCTATTGTAACGACGCCTTCTGCTACTCATTCTGCCACTGATGACCCAGGTAAATATGACTTTAAATAGATAATAAAGTTGTCCTTTGCAGATGGACGTTGTGAAAACTTAAGACTACGTTAACCATCAAAATTAGATCTGTATTAAACTGTTATAATGGGTGAAAACAGACATGCACGTAACTCCGCTTTAATGCTGCTTTAGCACTGCTGTAACATTTCTTATGCATGTTGCAGGACTGTATTGGCACCCGATGCAGCCCTGCAATATGTATGAGAAATGTTAAAGCAGAGTTAAGGTGCATGTCTCTTTTTTACACAATGGGTGGGAATGCCCTTCTAGATTGCAGATAAAATATATTTAATGAGAGCAGATGTGTATACATTTGTCTTTTGAAATGGCAAACCTTTCATTGACTTTATTATTATTATTATTATTATTATTATTATTATTTGTATAGCACCAGCCGTGTACCTGGTGCTTTACAGAACAAAGATAAAGACGGGTCCCTGCCTATGGCTTACAATCTAAAAAGACAAGGAGGGGGCGACAAGGAGAGGGGACAAAGGGAAGACAAGGGAGAAGCAAACAAACATGCAAGCAGCTGCGAAGTCTCAGGTGCGCGTGCTTTGCTTGATTACAGTTAGGCAGGCGTTTGCAGAGGAGGGCAGACCGTAAGTATTTGGGAAAACAACTGGCAGGCATTTGGAAGGGTGGCAAGGAAGAAGTGGGTTTTGAGGAGGGATTTGAAGGTGCGGAGGGAGGGGGCGAGGCAGATGTGGGTAGGGAAGGAGTTCCAGGCATGGGGGGCAGCGAGGGAGAAGGGACGAAGGTGGTTAGGGGAGCATGGGAGACGAGGGAGAGTGAGGGAGGGGACAGAGGAGGAGCAGAGGGTACATGCAGGAGTGCGTAAGGAGATTAGGGCTGAGAAGTAGGGGGGAGCTTGGCTGTGAAGTGTTTTGTAGGTGAATACCAGGAGTTTAAACAGGATGCGTTTGGGAAGGGGGAGCCAGAGGAGAGAGGAGAGGTTGCACGTGGTCAAAGCGACATGCTGAGTGGATGACCTTGGCAGTGGAGTTTGGGATGGCGATAAGTGGGGACAGGTGAGAGCAAGGGAGGCCAGCGAGGAGAAGGTTGCAGTAGTCGAGACGAGAAATGACTATGACATGAACAGGGTTTTGGCAGAGGAGATAGAGAGAAAGGGGCAGATCCGAGCGTTGTTATGGAGGGCGAAGCGGCAGGACTTGTCAACAGAGTTGATGTAAGGCTTAAAGGAAAGATGAGTGTCAAAGATGAAGCCCAAGCTACGGGCTTGCGGAACAGGATGGATGGTGACTCCATCGATGCAGATATGCAGGTTAGAGGAAGAGGAGGGAGGAAAAATAGGAGTTCAGTCTTGGCCATGTTGAACTTGAGCTGACGTTGGGACATCCAGGCAGAGATGTCAGCGAGATAGCTGACAAGGCGTGAGTCGACAGAAGGGGAGAGAGAGGGGATGGAGAGAGAGAGAGCTGAGTGTCATCAGCGTAGAGATGATATTGGAAGCCGTGGGAGGCAATGAGTTTGCCAAGGGACAGGGTGTAGATAGAGAACAGGAGAGGGCCAAGGACAGAGCCTTGGGGAACCTCAACTGAAAGGGGGACGGAGGAGGAGCTGGAATTGGGAAGACGCACATTAAAGGAGCAGTCAGAGAGGTAGGAGGAGAAGCAGTCAAGGAGAGAGTCGCAGAAGCCCAAGGAGCAAAGCGAGTCCAGTAGGAGTGAATAGTCGACAGTGTTGAAGGCAGCAGAGAGGTCAAGAGGACAAGAATGGAGTAGCGGTGCTTAGATTTAGCAACAAGTAGATCATTGGTGATCTTGGCAAGGGCAGTATCAGTGGAGTGAAGGGGCGGAAGCAAGATTGGATCAGGTCTAGGGAGGAGTTGGCAGAGAGGAGGTCCAGGCAGCGGGAGTAGACAACACGTTCCAGAAGCTTAGGCAAAGCGAAGGAGGGAGACAGGCCGGTAACTGGATGGGTCCAGGGTGGGCTTTTTGAGGATGGGAGAGACAGTGGAATGCTTGAAGGTGGAGGGGAAGAAGCCAGTAGAGAGGGAGAGATTAATGACATGTAAAAGGGGGGGGGACAGTGAGAGCAATAGAGGTCAGAAGGCGGTAGGGAATTGGGTCAAGAGGGCAGGTGGAGGGGTTTGAGGAAGAGAGCAGAGTGGAGATTTCCTCAAGGGAGGCCAGAGGGAAGGAGGCGAAAAGAGAGGGGTGGGTGGGAAGGGAGTGGGAAGAGGAGATGGGTGGGAGGCAATGTCCAGGTGGATCTTGTCGATCTTCGAGATGAAGAATGATGCGAGATCCTGAGCAGACAGGGTAGAGGGGGTAGGGGGGCTTGAGTAGGGAGTCAGAGGTAAAGAAGAGGCGGCGAGGGTCGCGAGAGTAGGATTCGTTCCTGGAGGCATAGTAGTGTTGTCTAGCCAGGGAGATAGCAGAAGAGAGGGAGAACTTATAGTGGAGGAAGTTAGGGTGGGAGCGGGATTTGTGCCAGAGGCGTTCAGCAGTCCGGGTGCAAGAGCGGAGGTAGCGGATGTTAACCGTGAGCCAAGGACAGGGGTTTTGCGGTCGAATGGGTCGGGAGGAGAGGGGGACAAGGGAGTCAAGGGTTGAAGCAAGAGAGGTGTTAAGAGAAGAGATGGCAGAGTTTGGGGAAGGAGGAGAAGAAAACTGAAGGGAGGAGTGGGGAGAGAGTGGAGGTGAAGTCAAGAGGGGTAATGGCCTGCAAATTGCGGAAAGGGCAAGGAACGGGGGAAGACGAGGGGGGTTGGTGGGAGAGGTTGACGGAGGCGAGGAGGTGGTCAGATTTATGATAAGGATCGAAGGAGAGACCAGCAACAAAGTAGTTTCTGGAGAAGATGAGGTCAAGGGAGTGGCCATCAGTGTGGGTGGGGAATTCGGTCCAGAGGCAGAGATCAAAGGAGGAGGTTAGGGAGAGAAAGCTGGAGATGGGAGACTTGGAAGGTGTGTCAACGTGGATATTAAAATTACCAAGAATGAAAGTGGGGGTATATTCATAGAGGAGGAAGGTAAGCCTGGATTCAAAGTCTGGAAGAAAAGAGGAGAGGGGGCCGGGGGGGCAGTAGATGACAACAACACAAAAGTGAAGGGGGGAGTATAGATGTACAGAATGGACCTCAAAGGAAAGGAAGGAGAGGGAGGGAGGAGGGTAAAGGTGTTGGAATCGACAGGGTTTGGCAAGGAGAAGGCCCACGCCACCACCCCGGCCCTCACGGCGAGGTCAGTGAGAGAATGAAAGGCCTTCAGAGCAGAGGGTGGCAGAGGTGACAGAGTCGGAGGGAGAGATCCAGGTTTTAGTAAGAGCAAGGAGTTTAAAGGGGTGAGAAAGGAAGAGGTCATGAATGAAAGGGGCCTTAGTCACTGCTTAAATGAAAGCAGAATTATTTAAAGAAGCAAATGAAATAAGATGAAAGCTCCTGCCTTCGATGTCCTGTGCCTTTTGTAAGGGCCTGATTCAAAATCCATTGAGATAAATAGGCACCTTTACAGGCTCTTAACGGTTTAGAATGAAAATGAATATAAAGGATACAATTGTTGCTCTGTTGAAAGCAATTGAAATTTCATCCAGATGATCTGGATTTATTTTCATTACAACCAAAAGAGGGAAGAGTAAAAATAATCAAATAATTGAATATTGCAGCTTTTTCAATAAGTCTGTATTCAGGATTTCCAAGTAGGGATTCATCTTTCTCTTGATACCTGATTAGACTCGGTATTAACTACTCCACTTTAAGCTTGGTAATGGAGGAAAACCATAACATTATTTCACTTTTATATAAGAAAATAGAGAGATAGCGTTGAGCCCAGCATAAATCATAAAATGTTTTTGCCACAATTATACCACAATTAAAGTACTCTGACTGTTTGTGCATATTTCCTGCTAGTTGTCTGGTTGATATAGATCCTTGGAAGTATTAGCAAGTTAAAAATATGAGACTTAGGCCTTTTTTAAACAGGCCGCGGTGCGGGGGGTTGGTGTGGGAGGAAATGTTACATGGACACACACCCATCTCCACGCACACAGCCGTGGCAGTTTTGGTGGAGATAGGTGGAGCACAGGAGTGTGAATGCACCCTCACCCACTGGCCGCAGCAGTCACACGGACACACACACCCCCATGTCCATAGGTGTGTGTGTGGTGTGAAAAGGGCCATATTTTATGCAAAGATGGACAAATTCAGATATGCTCTAAAGCGAAGAGTGAATCCAGTTCAGTTTGACTTGCTGTGGCTGATCCTCTCGGTGGCACAGGTGCCTCTGCTATAGGGTGAAAGGCATTTGCCACCTGGCTGACCACAGCAGCCAGATATACAGCTTGGGTATACAGTCCTCTACAGCCAGCTAGGGCAGAACCCAGCAGAGCACACCAAGCCTTACTTATCCTTCCCTGTCTCCCCTCCCCCTGTCTTTAGATTGTAAGCTCTCGGACAGGGACTGTGTCTATCTTATTTTCTGTAAAGCGCTAGGTACATCGCTGGCGCTATATAAATGCTTATAATAATCATAAAAATAATCCTTTTATTTGCTTCATTTGTTGTGGTCTGCCACATGTGCAGAGGGTGTCTTTCCTTGCTGCCTCTGAATCTATTTGCCTTATGTCTGTCGAGCACTTGGCAGAAGGGCAGACCTGATCAATTCCATTCAGAAAGAGTGCTCAGGTTTTTGCCAGAATTAATGTTGCCAGAAACTAGAGAGCATCACAATTTCTATGAGAAAAGGATGGTTTAACAGTGGTTTCATGTAATTAATATTACGTTTAATTAGTACTTTAATTAGTGGTGAGAGTCTACTTTTTGGATTTGATCTAATGAGTGGAGGTCAGTGTGGCTGAAAAACAAACTTGTTTTCAGTTTCTGGAATTTGGGAAGAAAAATAATATTTTTCAAGTCTTGGTCTTTTATTGTTGTAACGCTGTGGGGTTTTTGTATTTTTTACCATATTATAAACAAGACCATTTTATAGGAATAATCTTATTTATTTTATATTTGAATATAGATTTCTTTAATAAATACCTCTTGAATACCCACTCTTTAAATTCTAGTCTTGTAAACGCTAGTGTGAATAGTTAAACCTATCTAAATGCATAAACTTTCCTAGAATTAGAATTTCATTGAGCTTGTTATATAATGACTTATTCTTATGTTTCTCAAGATTTATTCCCTTTGACATATTCAATATTCCAATGATTTTAAAAATAATATGCAATATTTTTCTTTTCGTCACAGAAAGAATACCTACCAAACTCCTAAATATTACATACAACACTATTAATGACTCAGATGTTGAGAACAGAGTATCTAAATTGGAAAATACTTTGTCAGTAGAAAAAATAGAGCCAAAGGTTGCAGAAGAACTGGTCAATGAGGTTAATAATCTCCTAGATTTTCCTCCCTCATTACTCTCTCCCATGTCCCAAAGGTATGTCTTTTGTAAACCAATGCACTGAACATTGTTTATCATCTTCCTAAAGTACAATAATAGCTGTTATAGCTGGGCATACTTTTGACTTACACAGTTTTTTTCTCTTGCATACTGAAATTTGTCATCATAGACCAAGGATGTGGTTCTGAGCTCTCTAGTTTTACTCTGATGATTACGTTAATAATTTTGTTACATTTCTACTTATTTAGACTGGTGTAAGTGACATTGCAATTGAACTCTGGTGGCTTTTGTAACTTGTTTGTGCCCCTATAGGACATCCTGCTTCAAAATGGAGAAATAAGCAGAGTGTAACACTTTGTGCCTTTTCTCTCAACAGGATAATAAGAATAGTGGATGCTATTGGCTTAAAACTGAACTTTTCAAATGAGTTCATTAATTTTACTTCCCCTTCCTTGGCTTTGGCAGTCATGAAAGTCAACAGCAGCTTTTTCAGCAACACTTCCTTTGCTGTCAAGGACTCATCAGACCTTCAGGTAAATAAATCTTTGATATTAAATCCTTACGAATTTAAATTTGAGCTCATTGGATTGAATTTGTTACTACACTGAAGAAGAGTCCGTAATTGTAAATCAGTACCATTTGGGACATAAGAAGGCATACAATATTGATTTAGGGTTTTATGTCTCATTTCATTTGTTTAAATTATATTTAACGTTTGTGCATTTGTTGTGATTACAAACTCTAAGGCTGTTTTTGCACGGACGTGGTGGGTGTGCGCTGGCAGTGGGTGGAGGTGGTTTTGCGGTCTTTTCCACCCATCTCCACTCACAGAGCCTCCTCCGGTTTGCCGGATGGCTCCTTGGGTGGATGATGGGTGGAGGTGGATGTTGCGCGGGAGCACACATGCAACTCCTCCCCCCCCCCCACTGCCCATGCTGTTTGCACAGACGCACACCCATCCTCCCACCCACCGCCACGGCATTTGCACGGATGCCCCCACCACCACCACACACACAGCAGGGTAGGAGTGTGTCTGTGCAAAAATGGCCTTTGATAAACACATTTTAGAATTAAAATACACTGAGCTTATCAAAGGACCTTCATTTTATGTCTGTATGATGATGTATGGGGTGGGTGGGTGGGAATTCTCTAATCTTTAAGAGATTCTAAAGTACAATACTATTAAAAGCATCTGTTTCAGTTAACTCGTAATTAGTAAAGGGAAAGAGCATGTATGCATGTTAGAATGGGCTGAAGGATTTAACTTAGTGTTTTCCCCTCAGCATCATGGTATCGGAGAGGGAAGCAAAGTGGTCCGAATGATATCTTTTACTGGACCAACTGCTGTTGGTGGAAATAAGTTGGTCCAATAAAAGATATAATTCAAAACATGTTACTTCCGTCCTCTGTTACTTGGGACCAACACAGTGCAAACACAGTCTCTCTGGATCATCATGGTATCATGAGTCACTGGTTATTTTCAGACGTTACGCGCCTCCTTCGTACCACAGTCAATCCCCTGTGGTGGAGGAGAGGCCCGTAACGTCTAAAGGATTCCCGCCAGATGTTCAGCCCAGTGAACCTCCGGCGGGAATCAAATTAACCACGATTCTGTAGGTGAGGCCAGCCTCACCTCCGGAATCGTGGTTAGAGTGACCATGTTCCAGGACGGGGCTGGCAATGGCCACGCTACATGTCTGGCTGCCAGCCCCGGCATAGTCCCAGCCACAATCTGGAATCGGGCGCAGTGGCTGCATTGACGGCTGCGCCCACCCATCTCCTGGGGGGCGGGCGGCCAGGGGAGCGTGAGGGGGCAGGGCTGTGAGACTGCACGTTGCACCATGTGCGCCGCACAGCCCCGCCCCTTCCCCGAACCCCGAGTGGTATCAGCCCGGCACGTCTACAGGACAGCTGACCTGATTCCGGACTGGGATCTGAAACGGATCCCGGGCCGTGGTAAAAGGGAGGCCTGTCACGTCTGAAATCACCCACTGAATAACCCAGCCCCTGAGGACTGATTAATTCCAAGGAATGTTGCCAGTTGGCCAGAACCAGAAGTCCTGATTAATTGCATCAAGGTACTTGGGAGGGAGCTAATAGATGATTGTTTGGTTGATGATTTTCATATTTCTTGCCTATGGCCAATTGGAAGGGTTTAATTCTATTATGTCATCTTAATCAAAGCCCAAATTTCCTTTTTGGTTTCTTTGGGATGTGGTATGAAAGTGTTCAAAGTATGTGAAAGCTTTTCATCTGCTAAGGAAAACTTATGGTTTACTGGTTTGGGGAAATTGTAATGGGAGATTGTCTTTCCTAGGTCTGATGTTGCCCAGATTAGAGTGAAATTAACTGGTGACTTAATTGGGGCCGATCTCAAACCATGTGCGTACTGCCACATGCATGTGTGTGCTGCTGTGCAGTTTGCACGCCACACTGTAAACCCTGTGCAGGGGGTTGTGCGATCACTGCATGTGCTCCGTGCACCAGTCCACATGACTTTGGATTGGCCTCACTCTCAGGAATCTAAGCAGAGAGAGAAAGGACTGAATGAGCCTGATAAAACTAACTTCCCACATTTCCAAGTGATGATCCTTGAGTACTTGGTATGAGGTATGCTGCCAAGACTTTTTGGAAATTAAGTCTTGATTTAGGTTGCTCATACTTGGTTCTGCTACTTAGCTGTCACAGCTACTCTCTGTCCTCCAGTTTGAGACTAGGGGCCTAACCTAGCTTTTAATAAGCAGCAGACATTATGTTTAATTTTCAGGTTACTCTGGGAACTCAAACACCTACAAACAGCATTGGAGCTGTTGCACTTCCTTCATCATTAATGACAAATTTGTCATCTGAAGCTAGGCATCAAGCTTCTAGAATTATATTCAACTTTTTTGAAAAGACTGCTCTGTTCCAAGTAAGTTTATGGGATTTTGTGTACGTGGGATAGAACTGAAAAAGGTCACACAGTTGCTACATTCGGGTGCCTGCCATTTCTGGCTTTCTGTGAGGTGCCTGATCGACACCTGAGTAGCGAGTCGGGCACCTGAATTTACCCAAAATACCAGGTATTATTGTTACTGAGTTACTGGTTTTCTGTTTTACAGATCAATTTTGATAATGGAAAAATGGTAAATCAGTAACGGAAAACCAGTAAGTTGGTAAATTGGGTAGCCTATTGGCCACTAATCATGTGACAATTAGTACCCAATATGACTGGATCAGGTAATGTAATTTCAGTGGGTCTACCTGTTTTTGTGTCATTTCAGTTCTAGAAATTCAGTTTAGTTATTGAGGCTGTGTGTATGCATTATAGAGACATACCCTGGCGCAGTGGTGACTCAACTCTGTCTGGGTTGGGAAGCCGCAGCAGACACAGTCTGGGTCGTGTCAGCGTACTGACCGTACGAGTCTGTGGCCAGGCCGCTATCCCGCAGCCCAGGGAGGGCTGCAATACGTGTGGGCAACCAGTCCCACACTGCTCCCAGTGCTCTGCTATGACAGGCAGCCATGGTGACCAGTGATGGTCACCCATGGTGGCTGGCAATAGTGGGCCCCGATCCAGGCCAGGTCATGGACTAGCACATCTGTTGTGGCCTGCTTTGGCCCAGGCTGTTACTCAGAGACCAGGCTAGCCGCTGACAACATATGGGGGGGCAAAAACAGATGTTTGTGGGCCTAAGCAGGCCACCTTCATGTTTGTTTTTACCCATTATCTCTAACTTTTATCTCCCCCTTTAATATTTTTAATCCATTTTCCTTTGTGATGCAGGATTCCTCATTGAAGAATCTATCTCTAATAAGCTACGTAATATCCTCAAGTGTAGCTAACCTCACAGTTAGGAACTTGAAGGCAAATGTTACTGTTACACTACAGAATACCAGGTCTTATCAGGTATGACTGGGTTTTTAGCAATTAAAAAACCAATGTTTTTCTTAATTTGGCTAGAAATATTTTTGAACTTATGCTGTACTTGGTATATAACAGCTTCATTTGTTGTGCTGCATTTTTCTCATCTAGGGCAGTTTAATTAATATTATTTCCTGTTCATGTTGGACTGCAACTATGTGCTTTCTCTCCCTAGCTCTGCAGCCTCCTCCTGCTGGGTAGATCTACCGTTGACCACTAGGAGGCAGATGATCATTTTTTATTTTTTATTTTTTTCTATTGCCCTGTGTCACCCGAGCTACCCGGCTCTCCAGTCCGTCGTCTGCCTTCAGACTGCTAGGACGCGCCTTCGGGATCCTCAGAACAAGAGACTTTAAATTGGCGGGGCATTGAAGGGTAGCGATCCCGGACGCTGTCTCGGGGTTCGCCAGGCCACTTATCTTTAACCCCTGCCGGCTCCTTTGCATTGCGCCCTGGAGCGGGGGAGGCTGTCAGTTTCCCGCTTAGCAGGGAAGTTTCTTATCAGTGCTCCCCCCACCTAGAGACAGGGACAGCATGGCTGGGCCCTGTCTCTGCTCAATCAGCACACGCCTCAGGCTTTAAAAAAAAAAAAAAGGGAAAAAAGCTGAGGGTCCTGTCTGCTCAATCAGCACACGCCTCAGACTTACCAAAAAAAAAAAAGCTGAGGGCTGTCTCTTATACACATCTAGATGTGTATAAGAGACAGGCTGGTGGGTTGGAGGCGGCGGCAGCAGAAGGATGGAGCCAGGATGCTCAGGTACCCTCCCTCACCTCTATAGCCCAAACGATGGGGGAAATAATGGCCTCATTAAAAGAACTCTCCCAGACCAAGGGCGGGAAGAGAAAAAGCCACCCCCCACTGACAGGCCCAGCAGCAAGTTGCTGAGGGCGGGAAAATCCAGGGCGGCTGGCAAGCAAGAAGGGAAAAGCTCCACTAGGGGGAGCCAGAGCCCAGATTCTAGAATCCTCTGATGGGGAGGATCAGCCTGGGGAAAACAGTCAGGGCTTCAAGGCCCAGCGGCTACCACAATCAGACTCAGAATCGACGGGGGAGTTTTCTGAGTTGGAGGAAGGGGAATGCATGGAGCCCACAGCAGACCCCAAAAACAGAGAAAGGCAATTCCCTAGCAACCTCAGAGAGGAGTTGGTAGGGCAAGTGATTAAAACTCTCCAACTGAAGGAGAAGCCCTTGAAGGAGGACTCTTCAAATTCCGAGGAAGAGGAAACCAGGGAATATATACCAACGGTGCATGGCAGGGACCAGGGCCTGCCCCTAGATAAAGCCTTCGAGCGAATAGTGCTTGAGGAATGGAAACACTCTGACAAAGCGTTTAAAATGAACAAGACCCAGGACTCCCTGTACTTCTTTTCCAGGAGGAAGGAGCCCCTGTTTAAAAGCCCTAAAATAGATGAAGGGGCAGAAACACTAGACAGGCAGACAGTGTTCCCGACCGAGGGGGATTGTCACCCTAGGGACTCCACGGATCGAGCAGTGGACTCTTCCCTTAAGAGGGTAGTTAATTCCACAGCAGCCTCGTTAAAAATTAACATCGTAGCATCCTGTGTCTCCCAGGCACTCCTGGCCTGGATGCAGGAGGCCCAGAATCCTGACCTATCAGAGAGAAAGTCACAGAGGCTATCCTCCCGCATCTGCATGGCTACCGCCGCCTTTGCAGATGTCACAACAGATGCCCTAACTTGGTCTACCAGATCCATGGCCAATAACATAGCGGCCAGGTGTAGGGAATGACTGCGTTCCTGGCAAGGGGACATAACAGCTAAAAACCTACTTACCTCGGCCCCATACAGGGGTGCTAAGCTTTTCGGCATATGTCTCGAAAAAGTGCTTGAGGAGACAAACAGCAAGGATAAGCCTAAGACCCTGCAACAGGTGGCACCAAAGAGAGGGTTTTTTCGAGGCCACTCATTCAGATTTAGGGGGTTCGCAGGCACCTCCAGGAGGGGCCACAACCAATGCACCAGAGACTGTGCGAGCAATTTTTCCTTTCGGGGCAGAGGATTTAGAGCAGGAAGGTATGACAGGTGCAGGGCCAGAGGGCCTAGCGTCACCCAGTCTAAACAGGACGCCTCACTATGCTTCTTTAGAGGTAGGGGGCAGACTCCAACAGTTTCAGACAGCATGGGAAGGGTCCTGAACAGACTCCTGGGTCCTGCCATGCATTTCAGAGGGTTATCACATAGAGCTGGAGCGCCCCCCAAGACAGAGATCGATACCCTCTCCAAGATCCAAGGACAGGGCAAAACACCTGGCCCTATCAGGTGCAATTCAAAAACTGGCACAAATAAAGGCCATAGAAAGAGTCCCAAGTCAGGAACGTTCCTCAGACATTTATTCCATCCTCTTCTTGGTCTCAAAGAAGCTGGGAAAATGGAGGGCCATGCTCGATCTGAAAGCCCTCAACAGGTACGTCAGAAAACGGAGGTTCAAAATGGAGACAGCGGCATCTGTATGTCACAACCTACAGAGGGGCAATTGGATAGTGTCTCTAGACCTCAGAATAGCCTACCTGCAAGTCCCGATCTGGGACCCACACAAGAAAAGACTCAGGTTTGCCTACAACAAAGAGCACTGGCAGTTCCGGTCCCTGCCTTTTGGCCTGTCATCGGCTCCCAGGACCTTCACGAAGATCCTGGTGCCACTCATCGCCAACCTGCGCAGCGAGGGGATTCACGTCTATCCCTATCTAGATGACCTCCTGATTCGCAGCAGCTCCCACACCAAAGTAATGGCAGACCTGAGCAAGACCATCAAATACTTCGAGAGGCACGGCTTCTTGATAAACAAACTGGCGAGACTACTGGGGCTGCTGATATCCTGCATAGGGCAGGTGACCTGGGGCCGCTTCTACCTGCAACCCTTACAGAGGCAGCTAAGGGGTTTTCAGAGAGAACTGACACTCAGGCTCAATCCCTGGGTCCCCATACCAAGAAGTTTAAAAGACTCCATGTGTTGGTGGTTAAGGCCAGCAACATTCCAGGAAGGAGTGCCACTCACGGAGCCATTAAGAGCGGTTCTAACAGACGCCAGCCACAGGGGCTGGGGAGTGCACGCAGGGCCCCATTCAGCCCAGGGGCTATGGTCACAGAGGGATGCAGGCAGGAAGATCAACTGCCTCGAACTGAAGGCCATTCGCCTCGCCCTCCAACAGCTGTACCCGTCGTTCTCCTCCCATCACCTCCTGGTGTACACAGACAATGACACGGCGAAAGCCTATATCAATCACCAGGGGGGGTCGAGGTCTCTGGAACTACACCAAGAGACCACCAGACTTTTTGCATGGGCTCAGTCCCGTCTGCCATCACTGAAGGCACTACACATAATGGGCCAAGACAACATCCAAGCCAACTGGCTAAGCCGGCAGACACTGGATCCACACGAGTGGAGGCTGGACATGTCGGTATTCTAGCAGATAGTGACCTGGTTCGGGCTGCCGCACATGAACCTGTTCACCACAATGGTCAATGCGCAAGTTCCACGCTTCATGGCGCGCACACGATGCAGGGAGGCGGAAGGGATAGTCGCGCTCAATCAGCCCTGGACTATGGGCCTTCTATACGCTTTCCCTCCGTTTCCTCTGATTCAACGAACCATAGCCAAAGCGATCAGGGAGCAGGCGTCTCTTCTCCTCGTGACACCGTGGTGGACCAGGAGGCCCTGGTTCTTTCAGGTAGTGGAGCTCAGTCACTTACAATACCAGAGGCTCCCTCTGCTCCCGACGTTACTCTACCAGGGCCCAGTGCAGTGCACAGGGATACACGCATTAAAACTGACAGTATGGTACTGGAGCACTCAGCGCTAAGGGCAAGAGGCTATTCCAAGGCTGTACTTGCTACTATACAGCTCTCCAGGAGGGCTGCCACCAGGAGGAGTTACCGGGCCACGTGGAAGACTTTCGCCATGTGGTCCCTACAGCAGAATCAGGACCCCTCCAACGCAGGGGTGTCGCAGGTCCTTAATTTCCTCCAGCAGGGCCTGGACAGGGGACTTAAGGCTAACGCTTTGGCTAGGCAGGCCACTGCCATAGACTCAGTCCTGAGGGCAACTACTAATAGGGCAGTCTCCTCCCATAAAATCGCTAGGAGATTCCTAAGGGCAGCCAGGGTTATATCTCCCCCCGGTGGTGCACAGGGTCCCCTCGTGGGATCTTAATTTAGTTTTGGAGGCCCTGACCAGACCCCCGTTTGAACCCCTTAGGCATGTGTCCCTGTTTTTTATGACGTTAAAAGTAATTTTTCTCATTGCAGTGACATCAGCGAGACACGTCTCCAAACTGGGGGCATTGTCCATGGAGGACAATTTCTGCATTTTTCAGCGGGACTCAGTTACTTTGAAATTAGACCAGGCCTCCTTACCTAAAGTGAATACCTTTTTTCATAGGGCACAGGAGGTAGTGCTGCCCTCCTTTTGTCCCAGGCCAGTACACCCAAAGGAAAATACATGGCACATGCTGGACGTTCAGCGATCTCTAAAGATTTACCTTGCCAGAACCAGGGGATTTAGACAATCCACTGCACTTTTTGTGATCATCAGGCCAGGGTATCAGGGACTCAAGGCATCAAAGACCCTGATTTCAAAATGGGTGAAGCAGGCAATTGTAGAAGCATACAGAGCAGAGCAGGGGGTAGGGTTCCTCCCCTCCAAATTTGGGCCCACTCTGTCCATAGTGCAGCAACCTCATACACCTTTAAGGTAAGAGCCTTTTACGAGGAAATTTGCAGGCCTGCCGCGTGGGCATCAATTCATACTTTTGTGAAACATTATAAAATCAATGTTTTCCAATCAACAGAGGCTGCGTTTGGCAGACAGGTGCTGCAACCAGTACTGGACACTCCCGGTGCTGTTTGCTCCCATCCCTGATGTTTGTCATATTGCTTGGGTACGTTCCAGCAGGAGGAGGCTGCAGAGCTTGGGAGAGAAAGGAGAATTGGTAACCTACCTTCGGTGAATTCCTTTCTTCCCTAGTCTCTGCAGACTCCTGCGACCCTCCCTGTCAAACAGCAGGATTCAGGAAACAGGGAGTTGGGACCAGTACCACAGTTTTAGTTGCCGGAGTTTTCTTTTGTCGGCTGTTAGCAAAAAATAGTACAGTTAAAGTTTAGGTACAATTTTTTAGGTTTTTTGGTTGGTTGGATGTGAAGGGGGATCCTGTTCTCACAAAGATTGTGTCTAGCTTTCATCCGGAGATGGAGGACAGATCTTTTAGCTTGGGAATGGACTGGAGAGCCAGGTAGCTCTGGTGACACAGAGCAGAATTATTATTTTTTAAATGATCATCTGCTTCCTAGTGGTCAACGGTAGATCTACCCAGCAGGAGGAGTCTGCAGAGACTAGGGAAGAAAGGTATTCACCGAAGTTAGGTTACCAAATCTCCTTTCTCTATATATAGGGTTATATTTTCAGAAGTACTCAAGTCTTATAAACTTTCCATGGCATTACATTGCTAAGTAGTTAGTGTGTTTGAAAAGTTTCCACTAATTACTACCCAGTCAGAAATATTGTTATAAGAGATAAATGATTATCTTGTAAAGAGTGCACAATCTCCAGTGGCCAGGAAAGCAGACAGGAAAGTATTGGCAGCAAGACTTTTAGAGACATTACAGCCAGGAAGTGGGGTAGATGGCCTCATCCTCTCTGGATGTTGTAATATACATACAAATTATAGACCATGTATAGGTTTTGCATGGCCCTTTTAGTGGGGCTTTTAAAACCTCATCGTACCCTGGCAGAAGGGTAAGGTATAGTGGTGGGACCCGGGCCCGTTACCGGATTTACCAGTTACCGGTTCTACAAAAACCGGATTCCCGGATTAAATCCGGTATACCGGTACCGGATTTATTTCATTGAGTTCAATAGGGCGCTGTGTCCCCATTGAACTCAATGAAATAAATGAATTCCTTCCCCCTCCCAGGCTGTGCGGGTGGAAGGGGGGACACCCCCCACCCACCCTGCCCAGCCTGGATTTTTGTTTAAATAAAAACAGACTGAGAGGCGAGCCCACCACCCCCCCCAGCACCAGTGGCCGCGGCGTCCCCGCAGCCGCCGGTAAGTATGACCCGATCCCTGGGGG
>QEPC01001478.1:3420436-3471200 GCA_003113815.1 Sphenodon punctatus | reverse complement strand
AGACAGCAGGACCTGGGTCAGTTGAAAATGAGAGGTACAGCTGAGTATCGTCAGCATATTGGTGACATCACACCCCGAACCCTCTCACGATCTCCCCCAGGGGCTGCATATATACATTAAATAATGGTGGAGACAAGATCGAACCCTGCGGAACGCCAGAGGTCAAGGCCCGGGAGTTTGATGTTTCAGCCCCCAGCACCACCCGCTGGCTTCTCCCTGAGAGGAGTGAGCGGAACCACCCTAGGACAGTCCCGTCCAGACCCCTCAGGTCTCGCAGCCATCTCAGCAGCAAACCATGGTCCATGGTGTCAAATGCGGCCGAGAGATCTAGCAAGATCAAGAATGTTGAACATCCTGCGTCCATCTCCTGGCGGAGATCATCCACCAAGGCCACCAACGCCGTCTCCGTACCATAGCCGGGGCAGAACCCAGATTGAAAAGGGTCCAGGAAACCAATGCTGTCCAAATGCGCCTGGATCTGCAGTGCCACTGCCCATTCAGTAACCTTCCCTAAAAAGGGAAGATTAGAGATGGATCGGTAGCTGGCGAGAGCATCCACATCCAAAGATGGCTTCTTCAGCAGGGGGCGCACCACCGCCTCCTTGAGACTGGATGACAATTTCCCCTGCCGAAGGGACACGTTCACTACCCTCGCCAGCACCGTCCCCAAGGTCTCCCTGGAGGCTTTCACCAACCAGGACGGGCTCGGATCTAGTTCAAACAGACCCCAGGACATTCACCGCATTAGCCGGCGTCACTTCCTGAAACTCATCCCAGGAAGATCGACCAGACGGTGCCTCCATAACCTCATGCCCCTCACTTACTGCTTCCAATCCGGAAGGTAGAGGATCTGCACCAAATTCTTTTCAACTGTCCCCTATACGAAAGTATTAGGCAAATTTGGTTGGCTCCGTTATGTGTAGGAAAGGAATTTCTTCCTGTACAACTGAAAATCGAACTTTTACTAGCTACACATGATGAGTCGATTATGTCCTCGGTACCATTTTTTGCTCTTGGCTATGAGGATATGGGAGGAGGCAGTGGTATAACAATTAATCTGTGTCTGTAGTTCCTGATCCTTTGGCTGCCTTTTGACTTATTTACTTACTTACTTACTTATTGGCTTAGGAGAAGTTTGTGGGATACTTATTTAATATGGCAATGTTTCACTTCCTCTCAATACTGGACAGCTCTTTTATTGTATTACTGTATTATGTATATATGTGTTATAGTATTGTTTTTCTTTTTCCTTTTTCTTATTGATGATTGGCCATGGCGAAAGCTAGTGCCTTAATAAAATTATTCATTCAAGTAACATATCTATGTATGTACCTTAGATTAACGTATAACGTATTCTAGAATTCTCAAAAAGTTCT
Source organism: Sphenodon punctatus (assembly GCA_003113815.1). Lineage (NCBI taxonomy): Eukaryota > Metazoa > Chordata > Lepidosauria > Sphenodontia > Sphenodontidae > Sphenodon > Sphenodon punctatus. Next base: position 3,469,824 of record QEPC01001478.1, on the reverse strand, counting down.
ACGCTAATAAAACCTTAAGATGAAAATATCAAAATGAGGGCAAAGTTTTTAAATATTTTAAAGTTATTAATTTTAAAAGGAATAAAAACCTTGGTACGTCTAAATCAGAATAGTGAAGCTTTCCATAAATTCAGTCGTAAACTTACAGAGATCACTCATTTTGCCTCTTTAAAATGAAAATTTAATTTCCTCTGTACACTAACAGCTTGATTTTGCAAATGATCATGAGTAGTTTTTAATTATGTGAGTGCTTCAATGAAACAGTGAATGCAGTGAGTTGCTATATTGGGGTGTACAATAAGACAGAACTGTGAGAAGCATGGATACACAACTGCAATCTGCATTGAGAGCCAATTAAGAAAACAAGGCTAAAATCCTTATGGGAGTACTCTGTGATAAGTGCCTTAAAGGACTGTGATCAAATTAGCAAACATTTAACAAAATCCTGTCTTTATACCAGCAATAATAATCATTCTTCACAAGCTAAAACTAGTATTTCTACACTTTGGTATAAGTAAATTAGTATAGAGCAGACAGTTTTTTTCTTAATTATTGTATTGCAGTAGGAAATACTTGTTCTTGTGTTACACATAGTTCATAATTACTGTACTCATCAACCTGTACGTTAGTAAAATGTCTGTTTTTTTCCCCTTCCAAAACAGTATAATTTAACAGTGAGGTGTGCATTTTGGGACTTTAATAAAAATGGTAAGTGTTACCACCCCTCCTAAATGTCATGTTTATTAGATGTGATTGCTCTGCTTAATAGTTAAAGGAATTCTGTACATGTTTTTCCCCCCACTAATAGAAACTTTTCTATGACAGGTAGAAAAGGAGGATGGGCCTATGAAGGCTGCATGGTTAAAGAAAGGAGAACAAATGAAACAGTCTGTACTTGCAACCATCTCACAAGTTTTGGAGTTTTGCTGGTAACCGTGTCTACATTAAGCCCAACAATTTTTTATTGAGTATTTTGGTTATGTTTAAATGTGTGTGCAAGGGACATCGGTGTGTGCCTAACTTCAGTGGGACCATTTGCATGCCTACATTTAGGCACATTCTTAAATACCTTGCTGGATAAGGGGCTATAACTTAACCCCTTAAGGTCAGGGGAATTAACCACATACTTAGAATTAAGCATATGTGCATGTTCTTTGCTGAATTAGGGTTTTTAGTTCTGTGCTGTGATTGTTCTTCAGTTAGGAATCCTGAAATCAATGAATTTCTTTTGGCTTTCAGAACACAGTCATGAAGCATAGGACCCTACAACCACAGTACAAGTCAGTAGGCTGTCTTAACGCTCCTACCAGGGGAAAGAACGTATATTTTTTGTTTTTAAACCAATTTTTTCAAGTGTGTGTGTGTGTAGACCGGGGGGTGGGAGGGGAGGCATGTTTTCAAGCCAAAGTGCAGTATTGTAGGCAGTAAGAAAGGAAAATGGTAAAATAATCTTTGAAGTAGAGATTAGCCTTAACTTGCCCAGCACCTTGTCTGAACACCTCTAGCTTTGGGGAGATTCAGATTCAGAACTAAACTTTTATGCTGCTTAGGTCCATCTTTATTTTACAGGAATGTTTATTGTGCTTGGTTCACGCCAGAGATCTCTGGGACGGCAGACTTACCAAACCTATTTTGTCAAAGTTCATAACTTTTCATGCCATTGGCCTCGATCTCAAACCTCCTATGCGCAGGATGGCTTACGCATAGTACAATGGTCCTGCAATAGGTGTGTGTTTGGTTAGTACATATGTGCGTGCATGTGCAGGGCATGGGATCAGCCCCACTGCCAGTAACTGATATATAAGAGGCAGTACCGGTTGGTTTGATGAAGCCACATTGACCAAGTTAATCTTGAATGTTTATCAGACCTCTAACTACAGAAGTAAGTCTGATCTTTAAAAGTGACACCCCTTGTTCAAAGCTTAAGACTTTTGCAAAGACTTAGAACCTGTAGTTCTGTGGTACAAGTCCATCAGTGTTTTATACTCAACAACTTGATCTTTTTGCCATCCCTTTGGGAATCAAAGCCTCAGATGTTACATGCGTTAGAAATAAAAAATGGTGATAAATTGCTTTAGAAATAAAATATTAACAGTAGTAATTTTTATGGAAACTGAAATTCCAGCAGCATACTAACTAAGGGTGTTAACAAATGAGACAATAGCCCCCTGCAGTCCAGATTCAGTCATAAGAATGTAAGAAGTGCCATACTGGGTCAGACCAATGGTCCATCTAGCCCAGCATCCTGTCTCCGACAGTGGCCAATCACGGGGGCCTGGAAGAAGCACCCAACAGGTCACAATGGAGGATTCATTCCCAGTTGTTTTCCCCCAGCTCCCGTTATGTTCCCTGCTCCTGTCTGGCTCATAGCTGCTAATGGACCTATCTTCCAGGAACTTGTCCAAACCTCTTTTAAACTCAGCTATAGTACTAGCCCTTACCACAACCTATGGCCATAGATTCCACAACCCAATTATATGCTGAGTGAAAAAATATTTTCTTTTATTTATTTTAAACTTGCCACCCATGAGTTTCATGGAGTGTCCCCTAGTTCTAGTACTAGCTGAGACGGTAAATAACTGCTCCTTGTTTATTAGTTCCACACCACTCATGATTTTATAGATCTCTCATATCTCCTCTCAGTCTTCTCTTCTCCAAGCTGAAGAGCCCCAACCTACCAAGCCTGTCCTCATACAGGAGCCCTTCCATGCCCTTGATCATTTTTATTGCCCTTCTCCCAGGAGATCCTTCTGGAAGGCCAGTAAAAACTTGTAGGGTTAGATCCCCACCACTGACAGTAGGAGGCAGACTTCCTGATTTTTTCCTGGAGCATGCTCAGTGGGGATCTAGCCCCTCAGCTCCAGTTGTTTGTCTGCCTTCACACAGTTAGGACACAGGCGAGCTGCCTCCTTGCAAAAGAACTACAGGCAGCCCTGAAAACTTGGAAAAAAACCTCCAGGTGCCAGGGAGGGAGGCATTCTTTCCCTGTTCACCCTCTTCCTAGGAAGAGATAGGCGGATTGCAACCCGGGTGCCCCCTTCCCCACTTGGCGTGGAGGCCACGCAGAGTGGGCTTAGCAGTTCCCCAGAGGGGTTCTGACTATTGGTCCCATGGGACCACTCCCCCACTAGGACCCGAAAGGGCCAAAAAAGAGACCTGCCGCCCCAGCAACAGCAGAGCCCTCCCGCCTATGGAGTGGAGTCTCCAGGCAAGACCCCGAACCCTAACCCCCAGCATGCCTCTTGGGGGTCCAACAGCGCAGCAGGTTCCTCCCGCTGGCCCCAGGAGGGTTTGATGTCCGAACGCAGCGGCAGCTGAGCCCAGCTCGCTCCCCTCCCGCCCGACGAGTTTCTGACAGAGGAAACCAAGCTTGCTGCTGCCTCCCGCAACCTGGCGTGCAGCAGGCGAGGCCCCGGCTTGCTCCTCCCTCCCCCCTCCCCAGGCCGCCAGTGAAATGGTTATCAGCAGGAGGAGGATGGCGGCAGCAGCACACACAGGCACAGCAGTGATCTAGGCATGTGCACCAACAGTAAGCCCCCCGCGTGCACCATCCCTGGCTCCAAATCCTCACATGGAGGTCCTAAGAAGATCTTAATGGAATAAAGCGTGACAAGCGCAAAAGATCTATTAAACCCAAGAAAGCCTGCCCCTACAAGGGCCGCTTCAAGGGTGCTGGCAAAGGGGAACTCTCTCTGCCCAAAAAAGTCCTAGACCCCTGGACTCCCCCTCCTCATCAGGGGAAGCCCCTGAGGAGGTGAGGTCCCCCCCATTCCTCGGACGAGGCTGCAGCTAGGGGAAAGAAAAAAGGAAAAAATGCTCCCCCCTCCCAAACAGCCAGTGAAGGGGAGGATGAGGCATCAGAACCCCATGCCTCAGAGGATCACGAACCCTGTGAGGAAAAGAGCAGTCACTCCTCCCTTGTGTAGGGGGAGATAGAGGAGATGGGGATTGAAGCTTCCTCTGATCCAGATAGGCCCAGCAAATACAGAGACCAGATCCTCACCTCGGGGAGAAAAAAGACAAGCGTGACTCCCCAGTCTCCTCCGAAGAGTAGGAGGAGAGAGAATATATTCCACAAACTAGAGCCAGGGACAGGAAGAATGCTTCTAGATAAGACAACTCCCCAACAAGGCTCGCAGGATGAGTAAAACACAGGAATCCCTCTACTTGCTCACTAAGAGCAAGGAGGCCCTCCTCGCCAGCCCTAAAGTGGATGCCGCAGCAGCATCCCTCGCTAGAAACTCTGTTTCTCCACAGAGGACGAGGGCTACCCCAGGGACCCTACTGACAAAGGGAATAGAGAGTAGCCTGGGGAGGAATTTTGAGGAAATTGCCTCAGTCATAAAGATGGCCACTGTCACCTCACTTGGATCAAATGAGCCAGGGATCCTCAGGTCTCTATGAAAATGACAAGGATCCTATCCATATGCCTTTATAGCAGATTCTTCCACTGATATCCTCTGCTGGGCATCATGGGTGGCTGCGTCCAATGTACCAGCCCGCCACCGCCTCTGGGTCAGGTCCTGGAAAGGGGGCTCCACAGCCAAAAATGCCCTAGTGAGGGGACCTTTCCAAGTGGCCAAACTCTTCAGGGTCTGCCTGGACAGAGTCCCCGCAGATGCTGCAGATAAGTCCAAAAGGCAAATTTTACAAAACTTTGGAATTTCAACAAAAACAAAACACCTTTCTCTCCCTTCAGTGCAGGATTCTCGCCAGCAGGTGGCACCAGACGACCTTTCTATTCACATAGAGGAAACCAACAAAAATACAAGCCCAGATGGAACAAGCAGAAGGGATCACAGAACGCAGCCCAGCACTCACGCGGCTCGACATCCCAGAGCGGACGCATGACTATAGGACCTGCCCCCATTGGGACCCTGCAACCCTAGGAGGCAGGCTACAGCTCTCCGCATGGAGATGGCTGGACTCCACAGCAGATGCACCGGTCCTCCAAACCATTCAGAGGGGATATGCTATCGAGTTTTCCCTCTTCCCTCGAAACTCCTACAAGGGATCCAGACTTTATCCTGTTCCTCGTCCCCAAAAAGTCAGACAAATGGCGAGCAGTCCTCGACCTCAAAATCCGGAAGTTCAAGATGGAAACCCTTCTGTCCATCTGCAAAGTGATCATCCACGGCGAGTGGCTGACCTTCCTCACCCTCAAAGCAGCATACCTTCAGGCAAAGACTCAGATTCACGTATGCCCAACAACATTGGCAATACACAGCCCTTCGGTGTCGCCACCTCACCCAGGACATTGACGAAGGTCCTGATCCCTCTCATCACGAATATGCAGAAGGAAGGCATCAAGATTCATCCATACCTCGACAACCTCCTCATACAATCGCCCTCCTACGAGCAAGCATTGACGGATGTCCACAGCACCATCGACTACCTACAGAACCACGGCTTCGTTATCAACCTGTAGAACAGCTACCTGGCTCCCTTCCAGACCCCGGAACGCCTGGAGGTGTTCCTCGACACCAACAGGTACAAAGTCTTCCTTACCCCACAGCGACAAGAGAAACTAAGAGATCTCATCGATCAAATCTCAAAGGCCCACAAGGCCAAACTCAAGACACTCACCAGCCTACTGGGCGACATGATCCCCTGCCTGGGAATCCTGCATTGGGACAGATTCTACTCCAGACCGTTACAATGGTTCCTACAACCATGGCAAGGCTCCCTCGTGTAGGGAAAAAACCCGTGGATCACAGTCCTGGCCCTGCTGAAGAACTCTCTCCATTGATGGACAAAGGGAGACTGATTCCAACCAAACGGCACACTCTCAGACTCCAGCAGGATGACAGTGACAACGGATGTGAGCCTCCGAGGCTGGGGAGCACACTCACAGGGCAAGACTACACAAGACAAGTAGCTCTCCTGGGAGCAACATCACCACATCAGCTGGCTGGAACTGCATGCGATCTACCTAGCACTACGGACCCCAACCCAGCCCTTCAAGGAAACCACGTACTCGTATACACTGACAACATGGTGGTGAAGGAGTACGTCAACCACCAGGGAGGATTTCACTCCGAATCTCTCCACCAACAGGCAGCCATCCTCCTCAAGTGGACGGAAAACAATCTGAAATCCATCCAGACGGTTCACATTAAAAATAATAATAAAATCAAGCGGATTGGCTAAGCAGGGAAAAGATCAACCCGGGAGAGTGGGCACTCCTCCCAGCAGTGTTCAAGACCATAATCAAGACATTTGGACAGCCATGGATCGCCCTGCTCATGTCACCAGCCAATACAAAGACCGTTATCTTTGTATCCCGAATTGCAGAGTGGCGGCATTCAACGCACTGAACCTGACCTGGCCGCCAGGGCTCTCGTACGCTTTCCCACCTTTTCCCCTAATAGGCAAGACAGTGGCAAAGATCAAATAGGAACGATCGACCACCATTCTGGTAGCCCCTTACTGGCTGTAGTGACCGTGGTTTACAGACATCCAAGACCTGAACTCGGAAACCCCGCTCAGGCTCCCAGTCCCCCCAATCTTCTGGCTCAGGGACCCATCCATTACGACAACCAGAAGCCCTGAAATTAACAGTGTGGAGGTTGAACGGAGGGCTCTGAGGAAGCTGGGCTATTCCGAACAAATCATGGACACTATGCTACAATCAAGGCAACTGACCACAAAATGTATATACCAGTCCACCTTGGCTCCTTTGCCAGGTGGTGCGGGGAAAGGACATTAGACCAGCTAAGGCACCCATTAGGGTTATCCTAGAATTTTTCCAAGAAGGGCTAGACAAGGGGTTAAAGCCCAACACGCTACAAAGGCAGGTAACTGCTCTGAATTGCGTATTCAGCTCCGTCAGGGGCCGCAAAGTAACTAAACACCCCCATATTTTTCCGTTCCTGAAAGCGTCGAGGGTTATCCCTCCTCTGATGGCTCACGAATTCCCCACGTAGAATCTGAATTTAGTCTTGAGAGCCTTAACCGATATTCCCTTTGAACCCCTCAGGGAAGTCTCCCCTTTATTATCTGTCCCTCAAGCTCACCTTTCTCATAGGCATCCCCTCAGCTCGAAGAGTTTCCGAACTCAGTGCCCTATCCATAGACCCCTTCTTCTGCTCCTTCAAGGAATCCTTGGCAGTCCTTAGACTAGACCTGACCTTTTGTCCCAAAGTCGACACCTGTTTCCACAGGAACAGGAGGTCCTCCCCTCCTTTTGCCCCAAAACAACTCACCCACAGGAACAAGTCTGGCACAAGATTGATGTGAGGAGAACTCTCAAGGTGTACTCGGACAGGACAGCCCCCTTCAGAAAGACATCTGCCCTCCTCGTAGCTTACAGCCCTCAGAGAAGGGGCATAAGGGCATCCAAAGCTGTTATTGCACAGTGGATCACACTCTGCATCACAGAGGCTTACAAGGCTGAAGGCAAGCCCCCCCCCCCTCCCAGGGGTCTTCATCCATTCCCTAAGGGGAATGGCCACCTCCCAGGCCTTTAGAAATTTGACCTCCTATGTGGAAATCTGTCGGGCAGCAACCTGGTCTTCAGTGCATGCCTTTACCAGGCACTACAGGATCCCGCTACTTGAATCAGCCAAGGTGGCTTTCGAGAGGCGGTGCTGCAGGCGGTGCTATAAGGGGTTCCCTTGACCACCTTCCACTTGACATCTCTCTCCGTTTCTCTCCCCCCTTCCCCCCCCCCCCCATTTCAGGATTGGAACACTGCTTTGGAACGTCCCTACGGTTTTTACTGGCCATCCAGGAGGATCTCCTGAGAGAAAAGAAACTTAGGTCCTTACCTTGTGAATTTTCCTTCTATGGGAGATCCTCCTGGATGGCCAGTCCCACCCAGAGTGAGAGATAGCTCTGAGGTGCCCAGAATTCAGGCGCTTAGCTGAGCGCCCGCTTAGAACCCAGAACCACCCTCCGTTGACGGTGGCAGCAGGGAAGTTACACGTAAGGTTGACATTGTTAATAAATATTTATCTTGTTCCAGAACAGTTTCCAGTTCAGCATAGATTAAACAGTGTGAAGTAAAGCTTGAAAACATTGGAGCTGAGGGGCTAGATCCCCACTGAGCATGCTCCAGGAAAAAATCAGGAAGTCTGCCTCCTACTGTCAGTGGTGGGGATCTAACCCTACAGTTTTTACTGGCCATCCAGGAGGATTTCCCGTAGAAGGAAAATTCATAAGTTAAGGACCCAATTTTCCTTTCTCTGCACCTTTTCTAGTTCAGCTATGTATTTTTTGAGATGGCGTAACCAGAACTGCACACGATATTCGAGGTGCGGTCGCACCATTGATTTATATAGAGGCGTTATGACATCCTCCACTTTATTCTCTATCCCCTTCCGAATAATTCCTAATGTTCTGTTTGCTTTTTGACTGCTGCTACGCACTGCACTGTGGATTTCATTGTATTGTCCACAACCACCCCCAGATCCTTTCCCTGAGTGGTAACTCCTAGCTTAGTACCCAGCATTGTGTATGCATAATTTGGATTATTTTTCCCTATGTGCATCACTTTACACTTGTCCACATTAAATCTCATTTGCCATTTAGATGCCCCGGCACCCAGTGTTGTAAGATCCTGTTGCAGTTCCTCACAGTCTGCTCATGTTTTAACTCCCTTGAATAACTTGGTCTCGTCTGCAAATTAGATCACCTCACTCTTAACACCCTTTTCCAAATCATTAATGAATACATTAAACAGCACCGGTTCGAATCCCTGAGGCACATCACTTTTTACATACAGCCCCCACTCACTTTAGTGTGTCCAACCTAATAAACGGGCAACCCCTGAGTTTATTTTATATGCTTACAGGGAGCCCCCACTTGCAGTGCCACTGAAAGCAAGAGCGGAGAGAGGGGCAGGAAGAGTTTGCTCCTTGGATGCTGTAGGATTTCTGCCCACGACACTGGTGCTAGCTGAGTGCCAATCAACCTAATTGATGGGATGCAAACACATGAGCACACAGTTCGTGTTCACTCGTACAGCCGTCTCCACGTTCTCTGAGACGCTGCCATGCGTGGGGGCTGTGGGTCCAGTGGGTGGAGGCCAACTAGTGGGGGTGAACACCTAATAAACGAGCAGAAGGATGGCCACCTGGTATGGGCTTAACGTCTGGTTTGTTAACACTGTAAGAATTCTTATAAGAAAATACTGTACTGCCTTTATGGTTAAATGGCCTAAAATATAAAATTAAAAGTTTCATTTATTTAAAATTGAGTGTTATTGACCATGTGCCTTTAGTAGTACATGGAAATGAGATTTGAAACATTTACAGCCCATCCTCAAAGCATTTGATCAGGAGTAAATTAAGCAAATGAGACTTGTGCCAGTGAAGTGCTTTCAGAATCCGAATTTTAGGGTGAATGAAATTTCTGTGTTTGGCCGTACAGTCAAGTAAATAAATATTCCTGCAAAAGATAAGACACCAAGCTTTATGAAAGATGATGATTCTGTAGAATAGTTTAAATGTTTATTCAAAATAGTAAACCACATGACAACTACTGTAAACAGCAATAGAAAAGCTCTCCTCCTAGTGTGTTTATGTTTAAAATAATTTCTGTTCCTTTTTTAGGATTTGTCTAGAAGTACGACTTTACCTCCCATCCAAGTGCTGGTTCTGACTTTTATCACCTATATAGGCTGTGGCCTTTCAGCAATTTTTCTTTCTATTACTCTTGTTACCTATATAGCTTTTGAGTAAGTATCTGTTCAGTTAACATTACAATATGAGCTACATTATTCTTTATTTATTTAAATGTATATGCCACCCTTTCTGAAAAGCTCAGGGCACCTCACAAGTCATAAAAACATTAAAACCAATACAACCCCCCCTAAAATCCACAACCCCCCAATACCACCTCCCCATTTCTCATACTCAGCCCCCCACAACTCTACCGCAAAATCACCCAAATTCCCTCTTCCTGCCCACCAAATGCCTTTTCAAACAGAAAAGTCTTACACTGCCTCCAGAAGATGCCCAGGCCCGGGCTCAAATGATGAACCTCCAGGGGAGGGGAGTTCCATAGCAATGGGGCAGCAACTGAGAATGTCTCCCTGTGATCACTTGTTATTGCAGCTCTCAAGGAGACTGTGGTGCGCCCCCTGCTGAAGAAGCCATCTTTGGATGTGGACATACTCGCCAGCTATCAACCTGTCTCTAACCTTCCCTTTTTAGGGAAGGTTATTGAACGGGCGGTGGTACTGCAGCTCCAGGTGCATCTTGACAGCATCGGTTTCCTTGACCCATTTCAATCGGGGTTCCGCCTCGGCTATGGCACAGAGACAGTGTTGGTGGCCTTGGTGGGCAATCTCCACTGGGATATGGACGCAGAACGTTCGACACTTCTAATCCCGCTAGAATTCTTGGCCGCTTTTGATACAGTGGACCATGGGCTGCTGTTGAGACAGTTGTGAGCCCTGGGGGGTCTGGATGGGACTGTCCTTGGATGGTTCCACTCATTCCTCTCAGGGAGAAGCCAGCGGGTTGTCCTGGGGGCTGAATCTTCCAGCCCCCGGGCCCTGGAATGTGACGTTCTGCAAGGTTTCATTCTGTCTCCATTATTGTTTAATGCATACATGCAACCCTTGGGGCAGATCGTGAGAGGGTTTGGTGTGCGTTGCCACCAATATACTGATGACACCCAGCTTTACCTCTCCTTTTCAACCGACCCAGGTCCTGCCATCTCAGTGCTGTCCCAATGTTTTGAGGCCATGGCAGATTGGTTATGGCAGAGCAGACTGAAGCTCAATCCTGATAAGACAGAGGTGATGGCGGTGGGTAGAGCAAGGGAGGTGTCGGCTCCCCTCGTAGAGGGGTTCCGCCATCCCGTAGCCCAGCAGGTTCGGAGTCTGGGAGTATTGCTGGACTCAGACCTCCACCTGGATCGGCAGGTGGAGCTGGTGGCTAAAGCTGCCTTTCGCCAGCTGTATCTGGTGCGGAGGCTGCGCCCATATGTTTCCAGACCTGTCCTGGCCACCCTCGTCCATGCCTTCATCACCTTGAGGCTGGACTATTGCAATGCGCTGTACGTGGAGCTTCCCTTGATGCTGGTTCGGAGGCTGCAGCTGGTGCAGAACGTGGCGGCTCGTCTCTTTATGGGGACGAGCCGACGAGAGCATATTACTCCCGTGCTCTGCGCACTGCACTGGCTGCCTATAGCATACCGAGTCAGGTTCAAGGTGTTGCTACTGGCCTATAAAGCCCTACATGGTCTTGGCCCTTCATACCTCAGGGACTGCCTCACCCTCCATGCCCCAGAGCGACCCCTTCGGTCCGTCGGGACCGCCTTCTTGGAGGTCCCCCATGTAAAACGTGGGGCCACACTGGAGAGGGCGTTATCGGTGGCCGTACTGTGACTATGGAACTCCCTCCTGGAGGAAGCCCATCTGGCCCCAAGTTTGTCGGCCTTCTGCCGGGCCTGTAAAATATGGCTGTTCTCCCAAGCCTTCGGAGGTGGGATACATTTTGGGGGGTGATTGTATTTAAGAAGGTTTTTTAGATGTTTTACATTTTTTGTTTTATTGCTGTTTTAAATCATTGTTATTTTTTATGTTGTAAGCTGCCCCAAGATGCCATGAGCATGTGGGGACAACTAAAATAAATAAATATATGAACAAGGTACCCACAGGGAGGCTCTCCCAGCTGATCACAGGGTATTGCAATGGGGTATGGAAGCACAGGCAGTCTTTCAGATATAATTATTAACCAAATGTGTCCACTGAAGGGAACTTAAATTTGGTTTCACTACAGAGAGTAATTTTCTTTTTTTTAAAAAACAAAAAAACAAAAAAAACACAACCCCACCACCACTAATTATAACAGCATTCTATCTTTGTACAACTAGAAGCCAAGTAGCAGGAAAAGGAAAATATTATCCCAGATATGTATAATGAATGAGGAAATATTTGTGGAATTTAAAATAAGTATGCAAAATATAGTGCCAATATATCAAAATATTGTTACCCTCTCTCGTACTGTAATTGTTTAATACGTTTCTTATCTGTTGTCTGATGCTTTCGATTTGGTTCCTAGTTTTCTGTTAATATCACAGATTAATATGATTAAGCTCATTTCAGCAATTCCCAATCTAGCATACAAATAAGGAAACTAAGGAAACATGAAAAGAATTTATAAACCAAAACAGCTGGAATTTACGATAGTACTTGGTAATATTAGTACTTAGTAATATTTCTATTTAGGACCTAGTGTAAAATGACTCCGAGCAGGGCAACAAACTTTCCTTCTGTCATAAGTATAACTGTTCAGCTTTAGTGTCTGTTAGGAAAGTGGTAAAAAAAATTATTATGAAAAAGTGAAACTTGCAAAATCTCATTTGTAAGGCAATCATATTTTCCCGCTTCAGCCTGAGCTCTCAAATTAATTGCTGCTACAGCAAAAGATGCAACAACCTTGGTTACAGGGTCCTTTTTGTCAGATAGCCACCCTAGACTTCAACTGTTGCTATTTTTGCTAAGATCCAAATTAACCACCCAAAAAAGTCTTTCCCCGCAGATGAGAATATAGGGGACAGAAAAATAAATAAGGAATGAGATCTTCCACCTATGCCTCACCCCAGAAATCTCATTTGTTTTCTAGGAAAATCCGGAGGGACTACCCTTCCAAAATCCTTATCCAGCTGTGTGCTGCATTACTTCTTCTGAACCTAGTTTTCCTCCTGGATTCATGGATTACTCTTTATGAAATACGAGACTTGTGCGTTACAGTTGCTGTATTCCTTCATTATTTTCTTTTGGTTTCCTTCACTTGGATGGGCCTTGAAGCTTTCCACATGTATCTCGCCCTTGTCAAGGTGTTTAATACCTATGTACGGAAATACATTCTAAAGTTCTGCATCATTGGCTGGGGTAAGTATACTTTTTCAGGTTTTGGAATTGAAAATTAAGTTATCACTTCAATCATTTATGTAGATGCCATGGATGAACATCTAAATGTCACAGTCAGTTTGCTTATTGCATGCCTGTGTCCTGTCCAGTGCTTTCAGACACATGTTGGCAAATATGTTTATTAGTAAAGTTTCTGTCGGCTCCATAAATCTGCATCTGTAGAATTTGCTGGAAAGCTCATCCTTTATGTCAAGGTTTTCCAGCTTATAAATTCATGCAATATAGTTGCTGTCCTCGTACAAATCATGATATTATCTGGTTTTGTATTTTTTGTTTAACAATGTTATAAATGTTCCAAAGAAAATTTCATCCCCAATACATAGGGTATTATGTACACTGTATAATGAGCTGCTCTGGGCCATTAGATGCATATTCTATCTCTTGGACTCATAGTGTTATCTAGCAAATGGTAGCAAACCAATTATCTCAAAGGATAAGAAAACACTAGAGCTATTCTCTTGTACGTTTAATTAAACCATGAGTAACTGCACTAAAGGAAATGGAGCTAAGGTGCTGTATCTTTAAAAAAAAAATCAGGCTCATTTCATGTCTTTAAAAACTGGATGTCGCACACAATATGAAAGCCATGTTGCTAAATTACCTTTTGCTGCAAATGACATAATTAGATATTAAAAAGACTCTAGACATCAAAGCACTTGTGCACACTGAGGAATAAATTTCAGTGCCATCAGTGGGTGTTTGTCTCCAATTCTCAAAGGATTTGTGTGGATAGTCACATAGGCCCTTTAAAAACGGACCGTGGTTGCGGGGGATGGGTGTGCATGCTGGTGCAGAAGCAGTGGGTGGGGGCGGCAGTACATGGGAGCACACCCTTCTCCTGGGGTGCTCAGGACAGAAACTCTGAACTCTGGGGACGATCCCCACCTAGGCCAGTAGGAAGCAGACTTTAGAGAACTCCAACTGGCCATGCACAGAGGGGGTCCGTCCCTCCCATTTACCAGTTGGATATCTGCCTCTTATCAGATAGGAGGTGGACTGGGGTGCTCTGCACACCTAGGCAGTTTGTACTTTATATTTTTAAAAGAGAAAAAAAAAAAGAAGAAGAAAAACCTCATAGGTCCCTACTTAGCTCTTGGGTAAGATTAGGTGTTTTTTTTTAAAAAAAAAAAAAAAAAGAGGAAGCAGGGAAAAGCTTCCCTCCTGGGAGCCCTCGGAGGTTCGTCCTGCTTGGCATGGAGCTCCGGGAAAAACGGGTGTGGCGGAGTCCCTTCGGGCATTCCTTCCCGCTCTTCATGAGCCCATTGCCCCGAGGCCTCTGCGTGACCAGCTCAGGGTCCTGGGCTGTCCTGACTACCCGGTGTGGAGCTCCCCTCCATTTAAAAAAAAAAAAAAAAAAAAAGCCTCAGGTGGCCTCAGCACTCGCAGCCTCCCGCTGGCAGGCTGTTTGATTGAAGCGCTCCTGACTGACGAGCACCTCACAAAATGGCGCCAAGAAGGAGAGCCGCTGTTGAGGATACAGAGGAATCAGGAACTCAGGAAACAGTAAGACCCCAACTCATGGCACTCTCCCAGGCCGAACTCCTGCACCTTCAGGCCCTTAAAAAGAAAATTTCCTCCCTGGACAAAGTCCAGGAGAGGGAGGCCAGACGTCCTCCTAAGCGGCCCCTCCCTCAATCTCCTCAGGGAGGGAAAGGACACTCAAAAGCGGCCAGTAAGGGGAAACATCCGGCCCCCAAGAAACCCAGGACTCCCAAGAAGCTCATTCTAGCCCAAGTCGGAGCCTCTTTGGATGAAGAGGACGCAGGACCCAGCCGTGTCTCTGCCTCCTCCCTCTCTGGCAAAGAGTGTGAATGCCAGGAGCTGCAGGAGCAGGAGGATAAGCACCCAAATAACTGGGCCTTTCTCCTCTTACCTCCTTCTCCTCCTCCGGGTGGGTAACTCTACCGCTGGCCGATAGGAGACAGATGAAAAACTTTTCTTTTTTGCGCATGCGCACCAGGAGCTACCCGGTCTCTCCAGTCCATTCATCTGCCTTCGGCCGGCAGGACGCACGTCGGCGCAGCTCCGTGGAAATCTAAAAAGAAAAGAAAAATAAAGTTAGTGGCGGTTAGGAAGCATCCGTGACCGAGGCTCAGGGTAGGCGAACGCAAGCAGTGCCGCCTCCAGGGAAGCCTCACAGACTGATAGCGCTGCGGCGGCTTTTCCTCCCTCTTCCTCCCCCCTCCTCCATTTGAAGCTCTGGGGCGGCACGCCCACGAGCAAACGAAAGGCCATGGGTTTTCTTAACCCTTACCAAAAAAAAAGGAAAAAAAAGGGAGCTCGGGGACAGCACGGCTGGGCCTCAGAGTTATCCCTCAGCCGAAAAATCATATTGAGAGGGGTCTAGAGCAGGGCGGAGACAGAGCAGCTGGACTCTGTCCCTAGTATTCTCAGAGCAGCGATCAGGGACAGTGCTGCTGGGCCCGGTGTCCTGCAAGTTATATTTAGCTGCAGTTCTGAGAGAGGATAATGAGCGTCAGACACCCCCCTGCAGGGTCCATCCCGCTTCCTGTGGCAGCCTCCTCGCAGCAAGACAGCCAGGACACCCAGGTACGACTAGCCTCCCTAGAAAAATCAATGGGAGAGATTCTAGCGACCCTGGGTCAATTATCCAAGCCTAAGCCCAAGAGAAAGAGGCCCAGTTCAGCCAGGCCCAGTAAAAAATCTCCCAAGGCGGGAAAATCAGGGGCTCCCAAAACGAAATCAAAAAGGCCACCAGAGGGTGCCGTAAGCACATTACTAGGCTCCTCTGAGGAGAGTGACCAAGGGGAGCAGGATACAGAGACGCCTCACGCACTCTCTGATCAGGGTCAGGGGGAGTCTCAATTTCTCTCAGGATCAGACCACGACCTTTCTGATTTAGAGGAAGGGGAATGGGTGGAGCCAGCCTCTGACCCTAAGGATAGAGAAAGACAGTTCCCCGTGCAGTATAGGAACGAGGTGGTAGCTCAGGTTGTAAAAACCCTCCAACTGCAGGAGAAATCCTCCAAGGAGGATTCCTCAGACTCACAGGAGGAGGAAACGAGACAGTACATTCCCACAGTCCATGGTAGGGACCAGGGGCTTCCTTTGGACAAGGCCTTCGAGAGGCTTGTACTCAAAGAATGGAAGCACCCAGACAAGGGTTCTCCAGGAGAAAGGATCCTATGTTTAGAAACCCTAAGGTGGATGCGGAGGCTGCGTCCCTCGCCAGACGGTGTTCCTGACTGAGGGGGACTGCCACCCGAGAGATGCAACGGACAGAGCAGTTGACGCAGCTCTCAAAAAAGCTTCAGAAGCCGCATCCACCGCTCTGAGAGTAGGCATAGCATCATCCTGTGTATCTAGGGCCATGCTAGCCTGGATGCAAGAAATGCAGGACCCAGAAATCTCGGAAGGTAAATCCCAGAGACTGAATTCAAGGATATGCATGGCAGCCGCCTTCCTTGCAGATGCGACCACGGACAATCTTACATGGTCGGCCAGGGCAGTAGCAAACAACATAGCAGCTAGGCGCAGAGTGTGGTTACGCTCTTAGGATGGAGATGTAACTGCAAAGAACCTGCTCACAGCATCACCATATAAGGGATCTAAGTTATTTGGAGTATGCCTAGAAAACGTTTTAGAGGAGGCCTCAAGCAAGGACAAGACAAAGACCCTACAACAATTGTCTGCTAAGAGGGGCTCCTTTCGGGGGCATCCCTTTCGTTTCAGGGGTTTTTCAGGCACTTCCAGGAGATTCCAAACGCACGCTCAGAGAGGCTACACCCCCAACTTCGCCTTCAGGCGAAGAGGCTTCAGGGCAGGAAGATACGATAGACGCAGGTCTAGGGGCTCTCCTACCAGTCAGACAAGACAGGACACCTGACTATTCTGATCCCCGGGTTGGGGGCAGGATTCAGCAGTTCCACGAGGTATGGGCACACTCGATCACAGACGCCTGGGTCCTCTCCTGCGTGGAAAGGGGATACTCCATCAAACAGCGCCCCTCCCCACAGGTTCCTAATATCACCAAGATCAAGAAACGCGATGAAACATCTTGCAATATCCTCCAAAATCAAGAGGCTGGCAGCCGCCAGGGCCATAGAGAGAGTACCAACTGCTCAACAACGCTCAGGTTTCTACTCAATTCTATTTTTGGTCGCAAAAAAAACAGGAACCTGGAGAGCAGTGTTGGACTTAAAGGCCCTGAATCGTCACGTGAAGAAGAAGTAGTTCAGAATGGAGACAGTAACATCCATTTGCCGCAGCATACAGAGGGACGATTGGCTAGTGTCTCTGGACCTCCAAGAGGCATACCTCCATATTCCAATTCGGACTCCTCACTAAAAGTGGCTCCACTTCGTGTACAACAATGACCACTGGAAATTTAGGGCCCGTCTGTTCGGCCTGTCTTCGGCTCCCAGGACCTTCACCAAGGTATTAATACCACTTGTGGCAAACCTCCGGACAGAGGGCATACATATGCACCCTTATCTGGACGATCTGCTGATCCGGGCCCACTCGCCGGACAAGACACTGCAGGACCTCAACAAGACAATCGTCTACTTGGAACAGCACAGGTTCCTAATAAACAGGGAAAAGAGTCATCTCATTCCGACGAGGAGACTAGAACACCTGGGCACCATCATAAATACCAGCTCCGACCTCACGCTGGTCCCCCAGGACAGGAGTCAAAAGATCCGGACGTTAGCAAGGAACCTCAAGTCAAAGGAACGAATGAGGCTCAAAACACTGGCACGCTGCTAGGACTGTTGATCTCGTGCACGGCCCAGGTGATGTGGGGCAGATTCCACCTACGTCCCTTGCAGAGGCTGCTAAGGCCTTTTCAACGCGAACTCACCAGCGGGCTGAATCCCTGGGTGACCATACCAGGACACTTAAAAAGATCCATGTCCTGGTGGTTAGATCCCGCAACGTTCCAGGTGGGCGTACCACTCACAGAGCCCATGAGAGAAATAATAACGACGGACGCCAGCCTAGCAGGCTGGGGAGCCCACATGACAACTCAATCTGTACAGGGGGTGTGGTCACAGAGGGACTCGCAACAACAAATCAATTACCTAGAGCTGAAGGCCATACGTCTTGCCCTACAACAACTCTTCCCCTCCGGAACCAGCTCCCTCCTCCTGATATACACTGACAATGTGACGGCGAAGGCGTACATGAACCATCAGGGGGGATCCAGATCGCCACAGCTACATCAAGAAGCAATCAGGCTACTCACATGGGCACAATTTCACACGTCTTCTCTGAAGGCCCTCCATATCAAGGGACAGGACAACACAACCGCAGACTGGCTGAGCCATCAATCCCTGCAGCCCCACGAGTGGACCCTCAGCAGAGCTGTCTTCTAGTACATAGTAAAATGGTTTGGCCTAGCCATCATGGACTTATTTGCCACCAAGACCAACACTCAACTACCCCACTTCATGTCAAGGGAGACGTGTGGGGAGGCAGAGGCAACCGATGCATTAAACCAGCCACGGCCCAGGGGTCTGCTCTATGCTTTTCCTTCATTCCCACTGATCGCGCGAACCATAGCCAAGGCGCGCAGGGAACAAGCACTACTTCTGCTGATCTCACCTTGGTGGCCCAGGAGACCATGGTTTTCAGAGCTGACCTTTTCAGATCGCATCAGGAACACCCACGTCCTGATATACACAGACAATACTACAGCTCTGGTTTATGTCAGAAATTGGGGTGACTCAAGGTCTCGCCTACTCAACCAAGAGGCCAGGAGGATGCTCCTGTGGTTGGAGAAGCATCTTCTGTCCCTCAAGGGGATTGTCAACGAAATGGCAGCCTGGCTCAACCAGCGAATGCTGGATCTGTGTGAATGGTCCCTGTCTCCAGCAGCATTCATCCGGATCCGAGCCAACTTCGCCCTTCCTGTGTTGGATCTCTTCGCATCAGGGACAAATGCCAAATGCCCCAGCTTCTTCTCCAGGTCTCATCACCCTCGAGCAGAAGCAATGGACGCCCTAAATCAGCCATGGCTCAGGGAATTCTCTATGCATTCCCCCCGTTCCCTCTAATAGGGAGAGAGGTCAGCAATCTCCGTAAGGAGGAGCCACGATGATGCTCGTGGCCCTTTACTGGCCCAGACGATGTTGGTTTGCAGATCTTATCAACGTAGCAAGAGCAGAGCCCCTCTGTCTACTGTGAACCCCGGACCTACTCACGCAGGGCCCAATTTGTTACAAGAAACCAGCCTTTCTGTATCTGATGGCTTGGCTCTTGAGTGCACGCACAGCCTTCAGGAACTTTGAATATTCAGAGGCAGTATTACAGACACTTATGGCTTCCAGTCCACAAGGCGCATCTACCAATGCACCTGGAAGGTTGTTACGTCTTGTACAGACAAGGAGCTATATCCAGAGAGCCCTAGAGTAGCTGACATTCTATCTTTCTTGCAAGAGGGCCTTGACAAGGGTCTTCGGGCCAACACTCTCATTAGACAGATGGCAGCTTTAAATAGTACCATTTCTGGTAACAAGGGCAAAAATATCTCAAAACACCCTCACATCAGGAGGTTTTTGAAAGCAGCTAAGGCCTTCACGCTTCCTGTAGTCCATAGATTCCCTACTTGGTAACTGAACTTAGTTCTAAAGGCATTAGCAGGCCTGCTTTTTGAACCTCTTCATGAGGTGTCGCTTTTTTTCCCTCACTATCAAGGTTGTCTTTTTAATAGCAATCACCCTGTTTAATACCCTAGGAGGGTATCAGAATTAGGGGCTTTGTCTATAGATCCCTCTCTCTGGGTTTTTAAAATCTCTGGTTATGACCTATAAAGCCCTAAATGGCTTGGGTCCTGCTTACCTGCGAGACAGCCTCAGGCCTCTGGTCATTTCACGGCCCTTGCAGTCGGCCGGGGGCGCCCGACTCGAAGTCCCCCGGGTATGCCGGGTGGCAACGGCAGAGAGGGTGTTCTCGGTGGCTGCACCTCGGCTGTGGAACTCCCTCCCGTTGGAGGCCCATCTCTCCCCGGACCTCCCCTCATTCCGTAGATGTTGTAAAACCTGATTGTTTCGCTGAGCCTTTGGGGAGGGTGGGGGGGAAGGGGTTTTATTTGCTTTAGTTGCTGCTGAATTTTTATGACGTATATTTTATATATTGCAGTATTTTAGATGGTTTTATTGTTGTTTTTATGTTGTGCGCTGCCCCGAGCTGCCAGTGTGCAGGAGGGTGCGGGATATAATTTGTTGTATAAATAAATAATTAAATAGGATACTGTGGTTTTACGATTAGACCCCTTCCTTTATGCTGAAAGTTAATTCTCTTTTCCATAGGCAGGAGGAAATAGTGTTACCTTCTTTTTGTCCACATCCAGTCCATCCGCTTGAGAAGGTATGGAACACGCTGGATGTGCTTGGGGCACTGAAAGTATACCTCCACTGGACAGTGACATACAGAAAAACCTCAGCCCTTTTTGTAGAGTTTAACATTAAAAAGAGGGGTGTCAAAGCTTCTTGAACAGTGATTGACCAATGGATTTCGGCTTGTATTTCTGAAGCCTATAAGGCTTCTGATCTCATGCCCCCTTTGGGTATCAGCCCTCATTCTACTAGCGGTGCAGCTACCTCTTGGGCCTTTAGGGCCAGGGTCTCTTACCTAGAAATCTTCAGGGCAGCCACTTGGGCTAGCCCCCATTCTTTTACTAGATACTATAAAATCGATGTGCTTGACTCTGCAGATGCAGACCTTCGGACGGCGGGTTCTGCAGGGTGTTCTCTAGATCCAGTCCTTTCTTTTTGTTCCAGGCCATTCTCCCACCTGTGCTTTTCTTTGGTTACTGCTCTGGAAAATCCCCAGAATTCAGAGTTTCTGCCCTGCACACCCCAGGAGAAAGGACAATTGGTTTACTTACCTGGTGAATTGTCCTTCTGTTGGGGTACGCAGGACAGGAATTGGCCCTCCCTTTGTGAAGGGTTCTCTCTCTTTAATTTTGGACAAGTTTGCTCAATGGAGGCTAGCCTGGATGAACCAATGGTTATGTTCTAGGGGACTCCAGTAACTTGCTGTAATAAGAGATCCCTTGGGATGATTTCTAGTTTGCACTTGACTCTTTTCAAGTTATCCAATAGTTTTCTCTGTTATAGGTTATAATTTTATTTTTGAAAAGTTCTTGTTACAGCTTTGAAACCAACTGGCAAATGGGAGGGACGGACCCCCTCTGCACATGGCCAGTTGGATTCCTCTAAAGTCTGCCTCCTACTGACCTAGGCAGGGATTGTCCCAAAAGTTCAGAGTTCCTGTCTTGCACACCCCAACAGAAGGGCAATTCACCAGGTAAGTAAACCAGTTGCCCTATCTTCACCCACCTCCAAGCAGTTCTGGCCAATTGCTCCGTGAATGGGCTATGGGTGGAGGTGGGTGGAGATAGGTGTACCGCAGAAGCATGCACACAACCCCACACACCCGCCACAGTGGTCGCACAGGCAGTGCCTACGCAGCGGATCTGCACTGGCATGTTTGGTCCCATCTCATTTTAAAAGGGCCATAGAATAGGTAGTCTTGTGGAGAAATGTTAAGAACATTTAAGAAATCCAGGCGAGATTCAAGGTGTTGGTTCTTGCCTATAAAGCCCTAAATGGCCTAGGCCCCACCTACCTGTGGGACCACTTAACTCTCCATGTTCTGGAACAGCCCCGGCAGTCCGCTGGGGCACCCTTCTGACGTCCCTCGGCCCCGGGTTGCTTGGGGGGCAACAATGGAGAGGGCATTCTCGGTGACTGCACCTAGGCTGTGGAACTCCCTCCCAGTGGAGGCCCGGGTGGCCCTGGACCTCCCCTCCTTTCGTTGTTACTCTAAGACCTGGCTGTTCTGCTGGGCCTTTGGTGAGGGGGGTGGATAGAGTGGGGGAGGGGAGTTGTTTTCTGTGGCACCCCCATTTAGTTGATATTTTATTTTATTTGACTATTTGTTTTATAATATCTATTTTTTGTGTGTGTGTGTGTATGTGTGTATATCTAGATATATATATAATAATTGTAAGCTGCCTCAAGCTACTTTATGTTGGGGAGGCGGGATAAAAATTACAAAATAAATAAATAAAATTTTAAAATAAATAAATAAAGCTCTCTCTGATTATATACCAGTCTTCTATTTTTAATTTCTTCATGGATTAAGATTTTGAGGCACAGTACTACTAATATTGCAACGTTAATTGCCTGGGCCTAGATTCCATAGAAATAATAATAGTTTCACCTCACCATAGCTCTTCCATTAAGATCTATAACCACTTCCTTGTACATGTTTTGGTGTCCATAATTTTAGGTTTACCTGCAATAGTGGTAGCCATTGTATTGGCAATAACAAAAGATAACTATGGGCGTGGATCATATGGAAAGTTTCCCAATGACTCACAGGATGAATTGTAAGTTAAAACCAAACAAACTATAAAATGTAAATCTAACAAAATTTGGTGCCTGATGCTTGCTTATATGAGACATTTTCCCCTCTTCCTCCCACCCACCCAACTCCTAAAAATAGAGTTTTTTGTGAGTAAATCTCTAGGACAGGGTGACTAACATTCTCAACCCCAAAAGCTGAATACTGAAATCTTCATGTGGCCAAGAGCACACAAACCTCTCCTGTTCCATTATTGGCTATAGAACCAGCACTCTGCAGCCCTGACTCTCAAGTTTCTAAGAAGCAGCTTTGATTAAACTGCTCAGACTCGAGAACAACAGATTATCAAGAGCCACACTTGAACTGCCCTAGGGCTGTACAGTTCCAAAGCCACACTTTGTCCACCTCTATTCTACGATATACATCAACTTAATACTTCATTGGTCTTCCTGAACTTTATCAGACTCTCATCCAAATAAGGTACACTCTAACTTTGACTGTGGAAGAAGACCCAGGAAAGAAAAATGGAGAGAGCAAAAGCAGTAGAGCTAAGAAATTGAGAACGGGGGTGGGGGTGGGGGTGAGCGCGAAAATGCAATCCACATTGCCTCATGGAAGTCATAACAAACCCTAGACTTAGGGTGAAAACAGACATGACGCTAACCACCCTTTCATTTATGCATGTTTCAGGGCTGCATAGGGCACCAATACAGCCCTGAAACATGCATAAATAACCACCAAGAGTGGTTAAAGGGTGGTTAGCGTCATGTCTGTTTTCACCCATAGTCCATTGGTTTCACTGTAATTTTGCTTTATTTCTTGGCAGTTAGTCAGATACAATGATAATGGACAGGGCTACAAAACTTAAAGTTTGGACCTTGGTATGTGACTTTGAATGTTTCATGATTAAAGTGACCTGTCAACAAACATAGCTTTGTTTAATACTGAACTTTTCTTGATTTCTATGACTTTTTTGCTAATTTAGATACCAGTATGGAAACATAAATGGCCAATAATTGTGTGATATGATCTTTCTCTTTTTTATTTTCAGCTGCTGGATTAACAATAACATTGTCTTCTACATTAATGTTGTGGGATACTTCTGCACAATATTCTTGTTGAATGTTAGCATGTTTATAGTAGTGCTAATTCAGCTTTGTCGAATCAAAAAGAAGAAACAACTTGGTACGCAGAGAAAAACCAGTATTCAAGACCTCAGAAGTGTTGCTGGCCTCACGTTCCTATTGGGAATTACTTGGGGATTTGCTCTTTTTGCATGGGGACCAGTAAATCTTATATTTATGTACCTCTTTGCCATCTTTAACACCTTGCAAGGTATAATTTTGTTTTAAAGCTTTTTGCATAAAAATGAGTAGAAAAGTTTTAAATGGTACGCTCTTTAATGCACATGAACAATCCAAAATTATTTTTGCTGTTGTGTATCATTAAAATAAAATTGAAGGCAAATCTGATAGTCTTTTGCAAACCAGTTTGATTATAAAATGGTTTAGCTACAAATAGTCCAAATTTGAAACTGTATAGGTTTCTTTCCTAGGGTGACTGCAAGCATTTGCAAAATAGACATTTTGTTTAAAACTCTGTTGGCAATCTGTATGAAAAGTGTCAAACAGGATTCAGGGTAAAATCCTGACTCAGTGGAAGTTTTGCCATTGGGTGATTTCAGAAGTGACGCGTTCCAATTCACCACAGTGAATCCCACTCCGGTGTGAATAGATTCACTGCGGGCTGTGGTGATACGTGCGGCCCCAACAAAAGTGACAGGATCGTGACCACCGCCCGGGGGCAATCAGAGAGAACATGGGCCGGAGGAACACAACAGACATGCAGTGGAGACGTGGACCGCGGTTCGAGCCCCAGAATGCACCACGGCTGGGGTCATTTCCTTCCACCGTGGCTGCGGGTTTCTGTTCAGAAGTTACTTTTCATTCACCCCTGTCGTGGTGACCATTCACCACACCCCCGCCCCGACCTCACGAAGCGTGGTTAGCTTCACCCCGGGCCGCATTTGACTGTGGTGAACATCTGAATGCGAGCAAACAGACATGCACGGCGCTTTCACCACCCCCCGCGTTTGACTAAGGTTGACTGTGGTGGACATTCACCACGTCACTTCTGAAATCACCCATTGTCTTTAGGGTAGTCAAAAATTCACTCTTAAGCATTAACTTAATATTTTTCTGATATGAGAGAGCTTTCTAACCTAGCAAACACTCATAAAAAGTCAAATGTCTAAAATAAAAAACCCACCACAAACTCAGCTCAAACACGAGTGTTTTATTATATATTGTTTAATTATATATTGAAACTAATTGACCTAGCAATAGGATAGATTATCTGACACTTGAAATCTTTATATCCAATTAAATGTCTTTCTATTTAAAAGACATGCTCTAGCTCACGGGTGGGGAACCTCAGACCCAGGGTCCAAATGCAACCCACTTGTAGCTTTTGTCTGGCCCCAAGATCCAGTTCCTGCCCCCAAGCACTGAACGACTGAGTTCAGGGTAAGAGCGCAAAGATAAGGGCATGCGCAGAAGATTAGGGGACAGATCCATGATCTAAATCCTCATCTTCCTGAATGCACCCGTGAAGTACATCACCTCAAACTTTTCTGTCACCCTCAGAGGTTGTACTAATTTTCAAAGTGGCACCTGGGAGAAAAACGGTTACCCACCCCTACAATAGCTTTACCAGAATTTAAACATTTTGCTGCAGGAATTACAGGGAGAAAATGTATGGCTTGTTTTATGAAGGTGGTCAGTCTAGATTATCGTGATATTCCAATCTAACATAAGAATCTATCCATCTCTGAATAAGGGCCAGTTGACACAAAATGTTGCCTTCCAGGAAAATTGCCTCCAAACCCAGGTTAACTATGCAGTGGCAGTGGGTATGTTAGTGCATGAGACAAAGCTTGTGTTGACAACCTCTAATGCCTTCTATCTCTAGGATAGTGTGGTGGTGGTGGTTACCACAGGGTTTAGTTTATCACAGGGTAAGTGTGCATGTGACTACTGGGTTTATGGTAAACCATCCTCGATCCCTATGCTTCCCAGAGTCCCTCGCAACCATAATTTAGTAATGGATGTGCACAGGAGAGAATTGCCTCAGAATTGAGCATCCTGGAATATGCTTTCTCCCTCCCAGTAGGTTGTGACATATGTTTGGGGTTGGCAGTGTTCTTGACACAAGGTTAAAAATATTTTGTGCCTATGGAGATTTGGATAACTTTACTAAAGTATAAAAATCACAAATGACCATGTTTTATGTGAACATGACCTGAATCCTAACCAGGGATAGGAAATGGAGAAGCAACTAATGGATGTAATAGCTGAAAGACAAGATTTGCCATTGACTGAGTCTGTTATTTTAATATATTTGCACAACTTAGCAGACTAAACATTTGTCTGCATGTTTAAACTGACATGATCACAAGTTCATCATTACTCCATATAGTTACTCCAATATCTTAACTACAAAGTCCTGAAAGAACAAGGAGATAAACATTTCAGATCAATTTGTTCTCACTAAAGATGATGATAAAGGTTAAGGTTTTTTTTTAGGAATTGGTTTTGCTTATAAAGAAACAAAAAAGAAAAATTAGAAAGTAGAAAAAACGTATTGATATCTTGTGATATTTACTTCTTTTCAGGATTCTTCATTTTTATTTTCTACTGTGTGGCAAAAGAAAATGTCCGCAAACAGTGGCGGCGGTATCTGTGCTGTGGAAAATTCAGACTGGCTGAAAATTCTGGTAAATATTAAGCATTGTGCTATGCAGTAGCAAATACATAATTACCATAATTATATGAGTAGGACCAGGAGCTCAACAAACCCGCAGGTGGGCACCCCCGCAATGTTCCCAGTGCCCTGCTGCCCACCATGACGGATGGCCAGTGAGGCCCTTGACCCACAGCAGGTACAGCGGGCCAGTACGGATACACTGGTCCGTTTTGACCCACATGGTCGGCCCTTAACCTGTTCTGTGACTCAGAGATTTTCCAAGGACACAGCCCAGGTTAACTGCTGGCAACCCGGACTTTGGGGGGGGGGCGGGGGGGGCGGGAGTAATTAACATAGTGTTAATTACACATTGGGTTAATTAACATTGTGTTCATATTTTATTGAATGGAGCCCTTAAGGGACAGAAGATTCTTTTCTTTTTCTTTTTTCCATAATTATCTTTTAACAAATACATAAATCATTACATAACCTTCAGTTTCAGCTAAGAGGCTGAAATACTGTACTGGAATTTTATAATCTGGGCTACAGTCACAAAAGTAAGACTAGTGACTAAGGGTATTTTCATGTGTGACGCTACCACAGGTGGCCACGCTAACTCCGTCGTGACCACTGGCACTGGTATCACATCTGCTCCTGTCTGCCAGATGTTCACCACGGACGGAAGCAGAGTACAACACAGACGGTGGCAGAGCTAACTCTGGGAAGTGTGCTGGGCTCCCGGACAGTGCACATCACTGAGTTAGCCCTGCCATGGTGCAGGGAGGGCAACCCCGGACATCTGATGGCCTGCTCTATCTAACCCCAGCTGGTGGTTGGAGCTTTTCATGGTGAGCACAGCGGCCTGATAGGCTGCCGCACCCGGCTGTCAGGGAGGGGGCCAGGCTGCGCTGAGCAATGTGGCGGGCAGATTCATGCGGACCATGTCTGCACGTCCCTCTACCCACCCCCTCTTCAGCTACCAGCATGTTTGTTTAGCAGCCGAGCCTAATCCTGCATGGTAGGATCAGTGCGTGACGGTGCTCGGCACTGTTCATGTGTGAAAATACCCTAAGAAAGTAAATGGGAAAAAATATCATTACAAAAGGATTTGCAATATCTAGAATTATAAAATTCCAAGGCAAAAAAGTTTTCTATTATAACAATGAGAGAGCCATTAGCATTCATATTTAAATGGCATTATTAATTATACTCTTACATTTGTGCTTGAACATCCTGCAAAATTTTATGTGATGCTTATTCTACTGTAGACTGGAGTAGAACTGCTACTAATGGTTTAAAGAAGCAGACTGTAAACCAAGGAGTATCCAGTTCTTCCAATTCCTTACAATCAAACAGTAACTCCACCAATTCCACCACGCTGCTAATGAATAGTGATTATTCAGTGCATGCAAATGGAAATGGTATGTATATTGCAAAATGCAATTTCTCAAACTGTATTTTCTTAATTAGCAATAGTTTACACTCTCTTAAGACAATGTAAGGTGGATAGTGGACCTATTGTTGTTTGCTGGTATAAGCTTTAACTGTTAAAATGTTTGTTTATTAATACAATGAAGAATTAAAACACATTTTGCCCAGCTTGGAAAACTTAAAAATACTCATATTTAACGTGAACTGGTCATTTAGATGCAAAATTTTAGGTTGCATTCATTATTCATTTACATATGCAACGTAGATTGTTATTTATACCATGCGTGGCAGAAATAGATTGAACTGGATGTGGAAAATGTTACAAAAGTACTAGAGACCCTGTGCTGGGCATCCTACCTGTCTTCTTCCTCAGCCTTGTAATGGCATCACTCCAGTCCAGCTCTCAGATTTGATGATCTGGCTTCGAACAGCCAATATACTTTATCTTGATTGCTGGCTTTGACTCCCTGGCTTCTGATGCGGGTCTGTTCACTGGAATATAAAACTGACCTGACCCTGTTGGATTAGGGATTACCACCAGTGTTGTCTCAGGCCAGGTTATGACGTGCATGAATGTCCCAAGATGACACCATTTGAGATGGAGCTGAGGAACCATCTTTCTCTGGCCAACTCTGGGGCATTGATTTTATGAGGCGGCTGGATAGTGCTCATGGAGGTAAGTCACTAGATTTTTATTTTTTTTAACTTCATTTTAATTAAACATTTTGAAATTTTGCTGGTTCAGTTTGACTGTACCACCCTCACTCAAGCCTTAATGGAGCTTGGTCTAATGGACTGGATGTATCTTTGAACTCTTCCGTATGAAGTGATTGTTTCCTTCTTTCTTATATATCTCCCCCTGCCACAGACAGTCGTCTGGTTGGGTAGTTCTTCTCTTGACCGGCAGGAGGCAGAAGAAATTTTGTAGCCTTTTGCGCATGCACCGCCTGAGCTACCCTGCCACGTTCTCCAGTTCGTTCTTCTGCCTCGGACTGGCAGGTCAGGTTTTCTGGAGCTCCGTGGAGCAAACAGCTGCAATTCTCTTGCTTGCCAGTAGGATTGACGGGGCTGAAGGCTTCCTTTTCTTGTTGCGGCGCGTCTCCAGCAGCGGCGCTAGGACCCAGGCCGGCTCTCTCGCAGCAGACTGTGAGAGCAAGGAGAAGCCGGACAAGGTTGGACTGCGTAGGCTCCCTTCTCCTCCATCCTGAACAGCCTTCTGTGGTGGCAATATGACAGTTCAGTCCCATCCCTCCTCCCCCCCTATTCAGACTTCACCGAAGGGGGAATTTGCATATTCTCTTAAAATGTTCTGCTCATACGGGCCCACGTATTAAATATCTGGAAAAAATTATAGCAGACGTACAAACAAAAAATCCTGATTGGCTAAGACCCAAATTATTTAGCCCATTTGTTTCCAAAATTTCGCTGGCAGTAGCTAATTTCTGTAGAGCGGTGATTAAAATTAGAGTGTGGAAGCTGGCGACAGGATTTTGAGGAAGAGCCAGTCGATGGTGGGCCCACAGATCCCTCTTTTTTTGGTACTCCATTATGATATGGGCGTTTAGTGGTATTGGGAACTATGAAGTCCTTGGTGTCAGGATTAGTGTGGAGTGTATGACAACTTTATCACTTTTTGACTGAATTATTTGGATACGTATGTTTGCTCTCACTTGTAACTGGGACACCAGGCATTTGGATTTACAATAGTCTAGGGACAGTGCTGATGGGAGGTTATTGACTTAAATTTGGTCGTGATTGAGATAGAAGGCTCTTAGTAATTTTAAGTTTGTGTATGGTTGTTTTATGATTAGTTGTTCTTATAGCCTGGATTTTGTAGCTTACTTCATAGCTCATTGTGAATTGTATTGTATTGTCTGATGTTGAAAATTATAATGAAGCCGCTTTTTGCTTCATTCTGTATTATATTTTGTATTGCTTCTAGTTCAAATATTGCAAAGGCTTTGGCCACAATAAACTTTATTATTAATAAAGATGTTGAATAGCACTGAACCAAGAACAGGGCCCCATGGGACCCCACCTCCCTCTAATTTGATGATTAGCCATTGATGATCACTCTTTAAGTAGGGTTCATCAACCAGCTGTGAATTTACCTTCTTGTGTCTTTTAGCCCACGCTTTGCAAGTTGTGTGAAACTTTGGATGAAAACAGACATGACGCTAACCACACTTTAACCACACTTGGTGGTCATTTATGCATGTTGCAGGGCTGTATAGGGCACCAATACAGCCCTGCAACATGCATAAAATGACCACCAAGTGTGGCTAAAGTGTGGTTAGCGTCATGTCTGTTTTCACCCTCTGTCAAACACTTTGCTAAAATCAAGATATATTATGTCTTCAGTATTCCTTTCATCCACTAAACGAATTACTCCATCAAAGAAGGAGACAAGATTAGGCTGGCATGACTTGTTCCTGACAAATCCACACTGGCTATGAGCAATAATGGCATTGGCATTAAGGTGCTTACAGATTGACTTTTCTAGTACCTTCCCAAGTATTAAAGACGACAAGCTGACTGGTCTAGAATTCCTTAGATCTTCCTTTTTTTGAAAGATAAGCACAACATTTGTTCATCTTCAGTCTTCTGGCACCTGTTGTCATTGCTATGCATCTCTGTGGTTTTGTATAAGTTACTTATTTGTTTTGTATACTTTAGTTTACTATAGACTGTGAAGAGAAACAAACACCACTGTATAACTCTTTGTATTCTTTGTAGAACAGTTTGTCTTGAATTTATTTACATTAAAATTCATTTAAAAAAAAACAAAAACAAAATTGTGTTCAGTGTATTTTTAAAGTTTTCTTTAGCAGATTCAGAACCATCCCTGTAAAATTGCATGATATGAACAAAAGGTAGATGTCAACATTACAATTAAGCACCACTTAAGAGCACTTTGTAACAGCTTATAGACATACAAATTTGGGGTTCTTGGAATTTGGGGGTTCCTACAAAATAAGAATTCTTTTTACATGTGTTCCATTATATCAGAAAACAATAATGTGGACTAGGTCTACTGTTCTTTTCTATAATTATGTCAGTAATGCACAAACTGACAATCTATGCACACTCCCTCTACAATTCCTATATGCTAGCTAGAATCCAGAATAAATTATCACAAGAAAAGTAGTTTACTTAGGGTGTTTTTAAATGAGACACTCACCATGCACGTGGGGAGAGAGGTGGGAGTTCTCATGTGAATTCTGTGTGCACACTCCCGTGACCCACGCACCGCCTACCCCTTCCACACATGGGCACTCTGGAAAAACCTGGAGTACCCCATGTGGGAATAGGGCAGCGATGCGCGGAGCCACTCATTTGAAGCGCTCCCACACACACTGACCATGGATTCCCACCCCACCCACCCCCGCCTCATTTAAAAACACCCTTTGATGAAAAGGTCAGTGCTGTAGATCCCTCCTTTTTTTAAGGTTATCATTTTTCCTAGATTGTTCACTGAACTCAATTGCTAAATTTTAGTGGTTTACCTTGTATTTTGAGTGGTGAGGTGATTCCAAAACAACATTTAAAGTTGTCAAAACTGCATTGGGCAATATATTAAAAAACAGAGAAATTAATTTTAAACTTCTCCTTAAATATAACACATTCCCGAAGTTCTTTTAATAAGCTCAATTACTAAATTTTAGGGGTATATCTTTTTTTTTTTTTTTAGTGATGAGGCAGTTTCAAAACTCTGGGTGTTTTTAGAAAAGCACCTCCCCACCATCGCCCATCCATCCATGCAGGTTGCAGGGCCGCATTAGCACTCGATGCAACCCTGCAACATGCATGATGGGTGGGGAGGCGCTTGTCTAAAAACACCCTTTATTTAAAGTTATCAAAATTGCATTGGGCAATATGCTGTTAACATGTATATATTTTAGTTAGCACATATATTCCTCATTTTATTCCTTAATGCAAATTAGTTCTCATTTTATTCATGCTTTGGAATAAGATATGTTCAGTAAATAAATAATACATCTTGCTTTACTATTATGGGGACACGGTACTAGTGGGCAGGGGGAGATCTAGCTGCTTAATTAAACAACATGAGTGGAATTTGACCTTATGTATGTGGTTACTGTGTGAGTCAAATTCTGTACTGTTACCTGCTTACAACGTCTTTTGCCCTCTTAAGTTTTATCTAAAACTGTGTTTTACTTATAAATTAAAGCTGTATGATCAAGCCATACATATTCATATGAAAAATATTGTTATAATCAAAACAGAAAAATCATGAAAGTCATTTTTTGGAGAAGCAAATAGGAAAACTTAAATGTACCACTGTCTTCACTGAACATTTTGAGTAATATGAAACTACTTTTGGTGACTGAATTCTTTCTGATAAATGCCATGCTTTGTTTCTACAGGCAACATCTCTAGTGAGAAGAATGGGGTTTCTTTCAATGTGCAAAATGGTGATGTGCGCCTTCAGGACTTTTCAGGAAAGCAGCTTGCCTTTCATGAGAAGGATGATGTAGGCCACAAAAAAAATCGTATTTCACTCAGAAGGACTTCAAAAAGGGGAAGCCTACATTTTATTGATCAAATGTGATTTTTTTTTTTTTAAAGGCAGATTTTTACAGTATGGAATACACTTCAACTGTTTTACATAATGCGAGAAGATCAGAAATTCATCTCTATTTAATACACCGAACAGAACTAGAACTTCAAGGCAGCCTTATCTTGGATTGACAAGGACTGTTGTTTTTTTATTTCTTTTATTGCTGTTATTTGACAAGGTACTTCAGATGCTACTTCATAGCTGACATACATTTCCACATTTTTTCTTCTTTCCATTTTTTAATGAGAATTTTTTTTTAAAAAGTTTTTATTTTGTCAGTTCAGCTGCAGCTAGTATAACTGAAATACAATACATGGTAATTTTGTATGAACATAGATCATTAGATCTAAATTAGCAATGTTAAACCTTAAAACATTGCTAAATTATCTTTTCAAATTTTAGTTCCAATGCCTACTTCAGCCTTTTAATAGATTATAGTTCCAGATTTTACAGCACTGTATATAAGTGGAAAAATAGCTACTTTTTAGTAACTCAAAGCTATTTTGTATATTTATTTCTTGTAATATACATTGAAATATGCCATTGTATAGAAAAATAATTGATATTTTGTTCTAATGTTATTGTAGTTCAGAATTTGGGGAAAGTTAATTATTTCAATTAACTCCTGAATGAAGTGCATATATCTTTGTAGATAACTTGTTTAATATGTGAAATAATTTAATAGTGGCTAAAGTGTAAAGAAGTTCAAAAGACATCACTGTAAATATAAATGTGTCACTGTTGAGCCTCAGACTATCTGTTCCTGGGATACGGAGAATGCGTCCTATTAAAGTAAAAATATCAGAGTGAGGGAATGATGGACAAAGTAGGGAACAAAGTACTATTTCATAATTGTTAAGAGATCAATGCACTGCATTTTTCCTACTACAGTGAATGCTTAGAGAGAAAAACATCTGTATGACATCTTCTTAATAAAAGAAAATCATTTATAGGTGCTGGGTGGGGGGGAGGTAAGGCATTAGTGTTGTTATTTAGTAGCCAAGTCAAATGTCAGTTAAGTTCTTAGCTTTTATAGAAAGAACAATTTTTCTCACCCTGGAACTGTAATGACTGTTTCTCTTTGTTTTTGGTCTACGCTTTATAGGCCAAGTCATGAAGTTCTTACTTGAGTAGATCTCCTTGACAAGTGTAGTGGTTTCCTTGGTTAATAGTATCATAATATTGCCCTGTGTGAATAATGTGTTGGACTAGATTCAAAAGCACTACCACATAATAGTTTGAAGAAGATTCTTGATGGGACACTGGTGGATCTTATATTGATAGGCCTAGAACAGGTATGGCCCAACACAGGTAAACAACATAAGAAGACAACCACCTTGCATTCGCACACATAGGGTAGAAGCAGTTGGTGTCCTTGGGTCAACAAGTGCAAGGACAGTTTCCAGAAAATACACACACTGATCTTAAGCATCATGCTGGTTGCCTGAAAGTTTGGAGACAATGCTGCATGCTCTTTGAATGTGATGTTCCCAGTGGGCACTGGATAAAATGCTAGAATCATTTTTATAGGGGGCAAGTATCTGGATTGCCTCCTACCATGCGCTCTCTAATGCAATAATTGAATCTAAAATGTCCTCATGAATTTTTCTGCTTTTTCATGCAATCTAAATTTTTTTCTTTCCCACAAGAGTTGTAAATTATTTCAATCCACATGTAAAACTGACCAGAATATGAACAGTAATAATATTCTGGGTGTATTTCTGTGAATGCTTTAACTATTTTGGCTAGTTGCCTTTGCACTGTTTCTCATAGGAATTTATTTAATGTTCTTGTATTTATATTTTCAAATGTAAAATAAAATAAATTTGTAGTAAGGTGCATGAGATGTAGAATTCTTTCCCTTAAGACTAATTTTCAGTTATTTGTTTTCTGCTTACAGTTCTGATCACAACATGATTCACACTAACACACATCCTGCAGAAAGAAACACCAGCAGGCTTATTTAGGTTTTTCTCCTTCCCTTCTGCCAGCAGCCCTATCTGTTTCAGTAATTGCGAGAATAAACCAAAAATTAGGCATAATCTTCTAAGATGTCAACTCCTTAAATAGGGTTCCCTGCCCACTGGCAGAATATTGTATACCTAACAGTATATAATGAATAAGGAGGTGTCAAGGAGTAGTGTAATGACTTGTAAAAGAAGGGGCAACCCTATCTTTGAATTGAGCAGAAAAGGGATAGATCTGCTTCCTTTCTAGAGCCAATCAGTGCTACTCCTTGTATCTGATGGAGTTAAGAACATAAGTGCCACGCTGGGTCAGACCAACAATCCGTCTAGCCCAGCATCCTGTCCCCAGCAGTAGTCAGTCTAGGTTGCTTATTTACTACCAGTTCTAAACAGTCAGACGTTACACCCCAACCAACTCAACTAATATCCAATTATGGACCAGTCCTCTTAACAGTTTATCCATTCCTTTTTGAACCCAGTTATTCTATTGAAGTTCACAATATCCTCTAGTATTAGGAATTGCAGATCATTTGTACATTGAGTGAAAAAAATGCTACTTTTTATT
This sequence comes from Sphenodon punctatus, assembly GCA_003113815.1. NCBI lineage: Eukaryota > Metazoa > Chordata > Lepidosauria > Sphenodontia > Sphenodontidae > Sphenodon > Sphenodon punctatus. The sequence goes on along the minus strand of QEPC01001478.1, from coordinate 3,435,316 downwards.
TGTTTTAAATCTGCTGCCTGTTAATTTCATAGGGTATCTATATCCGGGACAGACTGGATGCCTCATGATGGCCCTTTAAGGCGGGTAGCACTGGCCTGGAGTGCAAGTGCACCTAGGGCTAAAGGCTTGTGCCTAGAGGGTGCTGAAGGCCAGTATAGGTGTGAAGTAGAAGACAGGATAGCGCCTAAATGAGACTAAGCCTCTAGAACGCAAGTGCTAGGCAACTGGAGTGCCTGAGGGGAGCCACCTGTGTTAGGTGTGGCCAAACCAACCTCCAGCCTTAGAAGGAGCTTCAGAGTCCAGAGGGGGAGATCAGGAAGACAAAAGGAAGGTCCAAAGAGGACTGAATGGGGGGCTTAGGGTACGAGACCTGGAAGGAGGCAGGAGCCAAGCAGGAGAGGGCTCTGTCTCCTAGGCCCAGTCAGACTAGCAGAAAAGAGGACTGCTTCAGAGAAGCAGGCTTCAGAAGGGAACGTACCTGACCAGACTGGAAGACAACCCTAAGTACTTTCAGGGGCTGAGACCTTCACCTTGCAACCCTGTATTTGAGAATGTACAGACTCGGGGGTTGACTGGGCATGTGCGAGAAGTCAGACGTGTGTGGCTGAGCTCCCTCCCGGCCCGATGCAAAAAGCAATTATTTGAGACCGAAATCCTCAAGAAATACACATCAACAGCCACAAACGGCAATACAAGGTATGAGTCGAGAAAAAAAAGAAGCGGACTCTACCATTGATAAATATTGCCAGTCGCGCCGAAGCAAAAGAAAGGGAGAGGCCGCTTCTCTCAAGATGGCGGACGCCATGTTGAAAGACAACATGGGAGACCCAGCTGCTTTACCACAGGTCCTGGACCTTTTCAGGTCCATCAAAGCGGACTTAAAAGTAAACAAGGATTCTCATCAATTAAGTTAAGCTTGGGAGAGCTAAAGACTCAAATGGAGGGTGTCACTAAACGTATAGAGGAAGTAGAGCACAGAATGAGTGAACAGGAGGACGGGGAAAGCCATTCTGATCAGAGAGTCACACGAACTGAAGCGGAGATAAAAATATTGCAAGAACAACTAGAAGATTTAGAGAATAGATCTCGTAGGAATAATTTAAGAATCATGGGAATCCCTGAAGGCACAGAAACAGCAGGAGTGGGGGAACTGGTGCAGCACGTGATAAAAGAAATCTTTCCAGATAAACAAGAATTAAGCTCATTAGAGCGCGCACACAGATCTCTTCACCCCAGACCCAAAGAGCAGGATCCCCCAAGGGCTGTAATAATTAAATTCCTTCGCTATCAAGTAAAAGAGGAGATATTAAGAGATGCCAGAAACACTAAAGAGCTTAATTTTCAAGGACATAAGATCGCCATATTCCCTGACCTGGCCTTTGAAATGGTTCAGAAAAGAAAAGGATGGAAAAAGCACCGAGAAGCCTTTCATAAGATGGGCATTAAAGCACAGATCTTTTTCCCAGCGAAATTTTCCTTTATTCATAGAGGCAAAAGAAGGTATTTTACACAACAGTCTGAGCTGCAAAGTTTTGTAGAAAATAACCTCAAGGACAACAATTGACTGAAGATTAAAATGCTGGGAAGTAACTAAAGATAATTATGTGGCTCTATAGTAAAGTTATATAACTGTATAAGAGGTAATGAAAGTTAATTGCAAAGGGTCTGGAGGAAGTTGAGAGCCCCAACGGCACGCAACTCCATTGAGAGGACCCCCAAAGTTTTCTTTGATTGGTGGGGATTGGGAGTTAACCTTAGTGGGTAGTAAAAGGTGTTGGGTTAGGGTGGGTAGATGGGGAAATATTATTTGGGAAGTATTCGTTATAAGAGAAGGATTGACTTAGTGATAGAATATAAATGGAGGATTAAAAGACATGATACATTTGGATCAAGTGAAGTTAACACTGAAATATATGGCAAGCAGGGAAAGTAAAAATAGGCTCTGTGGGGAAAGCTGCAGACAAAATGATAGGGCACAAGGGTCTGGTAAGCAATATAAGCAACTGAACAAGATAAATAAACTTAGATATGGCAGTGGATAACTTAAAAATAGTATCATTCAATGTCTGTGGCTAAATAATCCAGTTAAAAGAAAAAGGGTTTGGCAATAATTAAAAAAAATTTGCCCACACATATTTACGGTGCAGGAGACACATCTCCTAAAGCAAGACAATTACAGGTTCAATAATAAATTTTATAAAATATATCATGCCAATGTGTGTAAAAAGAAAGCAGGGGTGTTGGTGGCAATATCTAAGGCATTAAACATGAATATAACTGATATAAAAAAGGATACTATGGGGAGGTTATTAATCCTTAAAGGACAGATGGGGCCAGACAAATATACAATTGCAACGGTATATGCTCCAAACAGTAACACAAGGGCTTTCCTCTCTGAATTAATACCTAAGGTGACAAAGCGGAGGGTAGAGCTATTTTAACAGGGGACTTTAATGCCCCTTTCTCACCACTTGATCTGTTTACAAAGGCAAAATTAAATAAACAACAAGAGAAAATAGTGCAAATAATAGAAGAACATCAGTGGAAGGAAATTTGGCAAGCCTTCCACCCTTATGAACAAGACTTCACATTTTACTCCAATCCACAAAAAAAACTCATCTAAAATAGATCATATCGTAGTTAATAATCTAATGATACCGTTTTCTGGCAAAACCTATATTCAGGTTATCCCCTTCTCAGACCACAATGCAGTGGTTTTAGAAATAATACTAAAAGAAAAAGAAAAAATATCTCACAAGAGTGGAGGTTGAAAATTTTTTATTTGGGAAACAAATGGATTCAACAAATACAAAAGGCAATTGAGAAATATATGCAGTATAATGATCAGCCAGACACTTCACCCATGGTGTTATGGGAAGTAGCAAAAGCAATCCTCAGAGGACATTTATATCTCTGGGAGCCCACCTGAATGAAGAAAAAAAGGCACAAAGTTCTGAGTTATATTTACAAATAAAACAATTGGCTAAGCAACCTAAAATAAACACAAAATTGCCTCTTTGAAAACCCAAATTAATTTGATTGAAACAGAGGCTGTAGTAAATAAATTAAGATACACAAATGTCTATTATTATGATAAGGCGAACAAAGCCGATAAAGTCCTGGCCTGACTGTTTAAGAAAAAAAGACAAAAACCAGCTATACCTTTCATAAGAGATACCCCAGACTCGGCAATGCTCACAGGAAAAGATAGGGAACAATGTTTTCTTCAATATTACAAAAAATATATATAAAACGGGAACCAACACAGGATAATATAAAAGACTTCTTGTCCAAAGTCAAAATGCCAAAAATCACACAGGGACAAAAAGATTTCTTAAACATGGCTATTGAAGAAAAAGAAATAAAGGAAGCTGTTAAAAAATTACCAAACAATAAAGTAGCTGGAACTGACGGATATCCGGCTAAATTTTATAAAACCTTCCTCACTAGTTTAGGGCCAGTTCTAACTAGGGCATACAATGCCTTCTTAAAGCTACAAGAAATGCCAAACTCATTATACGATACAAATATAATACTATGCCCCAAAAGTGGGGGAAATAGTGAATTGTGCAGCGGTTATCGGCCAATCTCATTAATTAATACTGATGCAAACATATTTACTAAAATGTTGGCTGATAGACTGATGGTCATAATACCAGATATAATAAATCCAGACCAGACCGGATTCATTCCGGGTAGACTTGGCATTAATAACATCAGAAAAATAATCGACATTATAGCCCACATTAAACATAAAAAAATCTCTGCCGCCATTATATCTCTGGACGCGGAGAAGGCCTTTGACATGGCTGAGCACAAATATTTACTCGAAACAATGAGAAAAATGGGAATAGAAGGACAATTTCTTCAGTGGATAGACCTGATATACACATTATTATTATTATTATTATTATTAACAAACATTTATATAGCGCAAGCAGTGTACCTGGCACTTTACAAAGTAATAAAATAGACACGGTCCCTGACCCTAGGGCTTACAATCTGAGAGACAGGAGCTGGGGGAGAGACTTAGGAAGGGGAACAGAGGGAGAGACAAGGGGTCTAACATTCATGAAGATGCGAGGTCTCAAGTGCACGTACTTGGCTTGGTTACGATGAGAATGACAGCAGGCAGGTCCATGTTGCAAGGATAAGGGTAAACCGATCGTAGGTATAGGAATAGTGGCTCAGCAGGATAAAGAGTCAGACAGAGCAGAGCGAAAGAGGTGAGTTTTAAGGAGAGATTTGAAGGTATGAAGGGAGGGGGCAAGGCGGATGTGGACAGGGAGGGAGTTCCAGGCATGGGGGGCAGCAAGTGAGAAGGGACGAAGACGCTTAGGGGAGCAGGGAAGGCGTGGAAGGGTGAGAGAAGGGACAGAGGAGGAGCGAAGTGAACATCTCCAAGGGCAAGGATTATTATTGAGGGTAAAACAACAGAAGCAATCCGACTAACCAGAGGAACCAGACAGGGATGTCCGTTATCCCCCCTGTTATTTATTTTTTTAATTGTTTTTATTGATTTTTCAGCATAAGATAATTACACTCCATCATCCTCCTCTTACAGTGTTTCTTAACATATATCCATATATTCATACAATACTGTGCATGCTGTTTTTTTGTTCTCTTATTTAACCATCCCCTTCAACATTAGGGGTAACTTCACTCAGCTGCTAACCATGCTGAGTGCTACTCCAACATAATAGGTCATCCTATTGGTTGGATTGCACACTTTCTATGATCTTTCCTAGGACAGACTTCCTTCTCTTTTTCAGATGTAAAAATCAAACATGTATGCTCTTTCGTCCTCTGTAAGAGGCTTGTCCTGCATCTGCTGTAAGCACTCTCTCCATCTGCTGTGTAGTTTGTCAGTTTTATCATGTAATTTTGCTAGCAGTCGCTCCATTGAGAAAATAAACCACAATCTTATTTAACCATTCCCCTTCTTTGATATTTTTGTCTGTTTTCCAGTTTCTAGCTATTACGTTGATTGCCGCCAGACAAAATATTATGCATTGGGGTTTTATTTTCTTGAGCACCTCACTGTTGGGGTATATCCCCAGTAACGCAGTTTCGGGGCAAAATGGAATTATACATCCTGCCATTGCTTCCATGTTAGACCACGCTGTCCTCCATAGGTCCTGGACCTTTTCACATTCCTACCAACAATGTAGCAGGGTGCCCTCTTTCCCACACCCCCTCCAACATTTCCCTGAACTTGTTTTGTCCATATGTTTGAACTGGCTGGATGTCAAGTAATATCTCAGGGTCAGTTTGATTTGGGGCTCTCTGGCTTCCAAAGAAGCTGCACAGCTATCATAGTGAACTATTATTTCTTTTTCTTCTTGTTCAGTGAATTTTTTTCCCAATTCCTTTTCCCAAGCCCTGATGAAACCATAATTCCTTTTGTACCATACTTCCTTTAGTGCCTTATATATCAGACCTAACCTGCTTCTGTTGCTGTCTCTTTCAAACAGAACCCTTTCCATATTGAAGGGTGCTCTCCCATACTCTTCTACTGCCTCCTGTCACATGAGGGCACTTCTTAGCTGAGTAAACTGGAAAGGATCAATTCCCTCTTGCAATAACAATTCTAGTTTATCTTTGGAGATCATTTCCCCTCCCTCGAATAGTTGCCCCCCTCTCTTGACCTGTTTTCTCTGTAATGCTGTTCTGAGTTTCTCCGCAGTCCGGTGCTCCCTGAACCTCCATAGATTAATCGGTATAGGGAGACTTGCTCTTTTTGCTGTTGATTTTGTTCACTACCTGTTGCCAGTATTTCCAAACTATCCCTGCAAAGGGGTACTCCCTCCATCTTTTCCCTTCTATCAGACCTTCGTCTACTAGGTATTGGGGGAAGGTGTCTATTCCCAGCATGTGTGCCTCCAGTTTTACCCACTCTTGATGTTCAACATGATGATACCATGGTTGCAGGGCACTTAGGACAGCTGCTCTATGATATAACCTAAAGTCTGGAAGATTCAGCCTTCCCGCTTCTCTTGTTCTGAACAATGTTTCTCTGTTTATTCTGAGTCTTTTGTTGGTCCAGATCACCTTGGCCATTAATGTATCTATTTCTTTAAATAGGGATTCCGGCAGTTCTATGGGCAGCGCCATTATGGGGTACAGCAGTTTTGGCAATTCCACCATTTAAAATAAATTTACCTTTCCCAACCAGCTACAGGCCAGATTTTTCCAGTCCTCTATTTCCTTGGCTACTTTATTCAACGTTCCCGGGAAATTACTGGCATATAGATTTTTGAGATTTTTAGTTAATTTAATCCCTAAATATTTAATTTCCTTTTCCTGTATTTGAAATGGGATTTTTTCCTTTATCCTACGTCCCAATTCCCTGTCTCCACTAAATATGAATGCATGGGATTTCTCAAAGTTGATCCGTTATCCTGCTATGTTACCAAATTCCTGTATTAATTTGGTCAGAACTGGGAGGGAATTTTGGGGGTCACTGATGAACAACAGCATATCGTCTGCATAAAGCGCTAATTTGTGTTGAGTTTTCCTTTAATTATCGTTATTCCTTTAATTTCATTTTCTTGTCGAATCGCTATAGCTAGGCCTTCCAGCATCAAGTTAAACAGCAAAGGTGAAAGTGGGCACCCCTGTCTGGTTCCCCTGGTCAGCTTGAATGGGTCTGTAGTGATGTTATTAATTTGAAGTCTGGACATCGGATTTTTGTATATTATTCTGGTCCAGGTTAAGAACTTTTGTCCTATGCTCATCTTTCTCATCATGTGGAATAAAAACGTCGGTTCCGCTCTGTCGAAAACCTTGTCTGCGTCAGTAGATAACACTATCGCTGGGGCCTTGGTGGTTTGTAGGTGATGTATAATATTTACCGCCTTTCTTATGTTGTCCAATCCCAGGCACCCTGGGATGAATCCTACTTGGTCCCTATGTATCAAATGCCCTGTAATTGCCGCCAGACGATTGGCTAAACATTTAGAAAATATCTTATAGTCGCTATTCAGCAATGAAATCGGCCTACAGCTCCCACAATTTTTTGGGTCTCTTCCTGATTTGGGGATCACTACTATCCTCGCTTCATAAAAGGAGGGTGGCAAAGATCCCTCTTTTAGGGCCTGGTTAAAGACTTCTGTTAGTGGGGTTGCTAGTTCCTTGGCAAAACATTGATAAAATTCCATTGGTAGTCCATCCGGGCCTACTGCTTTACTTTTAGGGAGGTGTTTTATCACCTCTACCACCTCCTCTATGTCTATTGGGGCGTCTAAGAATCTTTGTTACGCTATATTTAGCTTTGGAATCTCATATTTTTCTAAAAAACTGTTGATTTCACTTACTTTGGGGGTTGGTAGAGCTATAATTCTCCTCATAAAATTTCTTAAATTCTTTTTGTATTTCTACCACGTCTGTTGTTGGGGGGGCCCTCTGATCTATTTATTTCCCTGATTATATGCTGGGTGTTTACTTTCTTAGTCAGGTGGGCCAGGATCCTGCCCAATTTATTGTTTTGTTCAAAGTGTTTTGCTCTAATTATTTTCAGCTTCCTTATTGTTTTATTCACTTCCTCTGTATTTATAGCCTCTCTGAGTTTTAGCAGTTGCTTATGGCCTCTCATTGATGGATTTTGCTTCTGGTCGGCTTCCGCTATTGTCAATTGCTGATACAGCTCTCTTAGTATTTCTGTTTTTCTTTTTAACTGCAGCCCCCACTGAGATTATGTTGCCTCTTGTTACCGCTTTTGCCACTTCCCACAAGGTGTTCCATGAGTTCACTGAGCCCCCATTTAATTCAAAATACTCCTTGATGCCTTGCTGTATTTGGGTACAGAAAAATTTGTTGTGTAAAAGACCCCTATCCATCTGCCAGGTGTTTGTGGCCCTAACTGGCCCTCTTTGCCCCCAGGTGAAAATTGTGATTAGACCCTGGTGATCCGATATAGTCTGGTGTCTGATATATGCTTTGCTGCAGTTCCTAAGTTCAGATATAGTCTGGTGTCTGATATATGCTTGCTGCAGTTCCTAAGTTTCTCACTTAGCATGAGAGAATGATCTATTTTTGTGAACACCTTGTGGGGTATCGAATAGTATGTGTACTCTCTGTGTGTGATTCAATTCCCTCCAGATGTCTATCAGTCCCTGATCGGTGACCCACTGCCCCACTTTACTTTGCCATCCTTTCAATGGCTTGTTGTTAGAGTGGTCCCTCCATGTTATCGGGGAGTTGAGATCCCCTTGTATTAAAAGTTTATCTTCCAGGTTTCCCTTTATTTCTTTTATAATTTTGTGCAGGAATGCCAGGGTCTCCTCATTGGGGGCATAGAGATTTACCAGCGAGACCCTCTCTCCTTTTAATGTACCTACCTCCATCAGGAACCGCCCCTCCCTGTCTTTAATTATTCTTTTTAGGTTAAAGTCTATACCCACCTTTATCCTGATCAGAACTCCTGCTTTTTTTTTAAGGGCGCAGGAAGTAAATATATGTCCAATTTTTTTGTTCTGAAACCTAAATATATCTTTCTCTACTAGGTGTGTCTCTTGGAGGAAGAAGACATCACACCGTTCTTCCCAAATTAATTCTTTAACTCTCCGCCGTTTTACCGGTTCATTCAAGCCTCGTACATTCCACGTCAATGTTTTAAGAGTGTCCATCGTTTGTTTTACTTGTTCTTTGTACTGTCATTAAAAGTGTTTTATATCTTAATGGTGTCTGCTTTATTGTTTCAGTTCTAATTTGTGCCCTAGGATGACCTATAACAAAACCCCTTATCCCTATCCTCCCCCCTTCCCTCTCCAACCTCCTTCTTCCCCTTTTACTCCTCCTCAACTAAGCATGCATCATGGTTGCTCCTTCCCTTTCCGATATGGGTCCCCTCCCAGTGTCCAGGGTTTCCCTCCTTTCCCTCCTTAGTTTTCGGTTATATTTTTGTGTCTCGCCTGTCTGATCGGCCTTTTGCCTTCTAGCCTAGGTGTCAGGCTTCCCTGTCTTTAAGCAAATATATTTTACCCCTAGCCTTCCACATAATTAGCTCTTTTCTGACATACTATAATACATCAATCTCCTTGATCATCTTTAATATCTAATAAGCCTCTTCCCTTGATGTGTGCCGTCCGGGAATTCCTGTTTGCCCCTCTTAACGGAGCTCTATCAACACCCCCCACGCATCCAGCTTTTCAACCTCTGCACCGCTGTTTTTCCAGTAAAGGATTTTCCGGTAAAGTCTTGGATTTACTTTAGTGAATGGTTACCACTGACTTTATATACCTGTGGATTGTGTTTCTGCATATGCAGTTGCTTCTGTACTCAAATTAAACCGAGTCTACATTTTCAGCCTTGCACACATGGTTTGAATTTTCTGCATTTGCAGTTGCCTCTATCATCAAATTGACCAAATTTAACACTTTAAACCTTGCACCCCTGGTTTGAGTTTTCTGCCTTTACCGATGCTTCTATCCTCTAATTAATCAAAATTAACATTTTACATCCTTGCACCTGTAGTTTGAGTTTTCTGCATTTGCAGTTGCTTCTATCCTCAGATTATGCAGTCTTAACCTTTTGAACCTTGCATCTTTTGCCGTTGCTTCTATTGAACAGTCTTAACATTTTAAACCTTGCATTCATGGTTTGAGTTTTCTGCATTTGCAGTTGCCTCTATCATCTAATTAACCAAAATTAGCATTTTGGACCCTTACACCTGTAGTTTGAGTTATCTGCATTTGTTGTTGCTTCTCTCATCCACTTAAACAGTCTTAGCCTTATAAACCTTACACATGTGGTTTGCGTTTTCCGCTCTTGCATTTGCTTCTATCGTAAAGTTTAACAGGATTAACCTTTTCAATCTTGCACACGTGGTTTGAGTTTTCTGCATTAGCAGTTGCATCTATAATTTGATTAATCAAAATTAACATTTTAAACCCCTTGCGCCTGTGGTTTGAGCTATCTGCATTTGCAGTTGCTTCTGTCATCCAATTAAACAGACTTAGCCTTATAAAACTTACACATGTGGTTTGAGTTATCTGCATTAGCAGTTGCTTCTGTCATCCCATTAAACAGTCTTTGCCTTATAAACCTTACACATGTGGTTTGAGTTTTCTACTTTTGCAGTTGCTTCTATCATCAAGTGAAGCAAAGTAGCCCACGTGGTTTGAGCTTTCTGCATTTACAGTTGCTTCTGTTCTCCATTTAAACAAAGTTAACATTTTAAGTCTTGCCCACTTGGTTTAAGTTTTCTGCCTTTACTGCTGCATCTTTCATCAAATTAAACAAAATTATCCTTTTTAACCCCTGCGCAGGTGGCTTAAATTTTCTGCAATTGCTTCTGTTCTGACATAAAAAAGGAAAATTAACATTTTAACCCCTGAACAGGTGGTTTAATTTTTCTACACTTGGGGTTGCTTCTGTCTTAAAATGAAAAAGAATTCCCGTTTCTACCCACCTAAACCTTTAGCAGTCTAATTCCCTCCCACCTTCAACTCAACTAGACCTTACTGGTCTAAACAATTGGTAACCTTAAAGAGGCTGCTGTTGTTCCCAACATCTCCTCTTTTTGTTTGTTCCTTCTATTTCTGCTTTTTTCATATATTCATCTTCTAGCCTTGCTGTTTTTGCTCTGCTCTCCCTTGTTTCTTTAATTTGGGTTACTGTCTTTTAGAAACATTTCCAAGTCCTCGGGGTCAGTAAAGAATTTTCTCTTCCCTCTCCACGAAATGCTCATCCTCGCTGGAAACATCAGTTGAGGTTGCAGTTTCTTTTCATGTAGTATGGGAAATTTCCCCCCCCATTTTATCCTTTTTATATACTGTGGCTGCTGCGTAGTCTGGGAAGATTCTTATCGCCTTTCCCTTGAATTCTAGGTTTTGCTTGCTTCTGGCCTGCCTTAGGATTTTTTCTTTTATTTGATATTCCAAAAATTTGACGATGATAGTGCGTGGATTATCTCTTGCCTTCGGGACTTGTCTGGCTGTTCTGTGTGCCCGTTCCATTCTGGCCTGCTGTATGTCAGGATCCCCTGGGAAGAGCTCTTGTAACAGCTCTTTTATCAGTTGTCTGGCATCTCCCTTTTCTGATCCCTCCTCTAGACCAGTGAATCTTAAATTTGAACGCCTGGAGCGGTTTTCCAAATCCTCTGTTTTCTCTTCTAGAAAGTCCACCTTTTCTTTCATTTTTCTAATCTGATCTTCATTACTCAGGGAGTGATCTTCTATACTTGTTATCCTAGTTTCTGCTGCCTCCATTTTTTTCGATAGTCCCTCCAGCTTTTTTATATTGAGGTCTGTTGCCACTTGCAATTTGTTCACTTCAGTTGCCAGTTTTTCTCTGACTTGTGCTGCCGCCCCAGATCCTGCCTTAGGCCTTTTATTAAGTCTTTTAGCTCCCAGCTAGCTACTGCATCAGTGCCTCCCTCCATCTGGTTGCTTGCGTCTGCCATTTTGCTTACCAGCCTGGGGGGTGAGTGTTGGAGGGTCCCACTTCTGTCCCGCAGGTAAAACCACTCTATCTTAGGCTGGCTGGAGGGTTTTCTTTTATCCAGGTTTGCCCCCGGCATTTGCTGCTTCTTTTTAGCTGGCTGCGGCGCACTGCGGTGCTGACAAGGCTAATTTGGTCGGGCCTGGGAGGGGAGCCCCGTTTCCCGCGTCCGTTCACAGTGCGCGCATGCTCAGTTCCTCCGCCAGTTTTCTTATTGCACTGACGACTGTACGCTGCAGGGCCCTGTTCCTTTCTTGGAGGTAAGAGCGTTCAATTTTCTGTTAATTACTGGCCTTTCTTTTTCCTTAGTTTGTTCTTGGCATTTGTTCACCCTTTCTGCTTGACTGCAGCACCCCGCGGCACTATAGGAGCGAGTTTATTCGGACCTGGGAGGGGAGCCCTGCTTCTCCACGTCTGCTCAAGGCACGCGCATGCTCAGTGTCTCCCCCCTGTTATTTAATATAGCAATTGAGCCATTAGCTAATATTATTAGAGCACAGCAGCAGATAAGGGGGATAGAAATACAACAAGTGGAATATAAACTGGCCATGTATGCTGATGATATGATGCTGTGTTTGTCTGACTTGCCGAGCTCTGTTCCCAACCTATTAGAAATTATTCAACAGTTTGGGAAGTTCTCCGGGTATAAGGTTAATGTTGATAAATCCCAAATGTTATTATTTAATGAAGAAAAGTTATCTGAAGGGGAAAAAATACTATCCATCCCATTTAAGGTTCAAGGTAGCTACATAAAATATCTGGGTATTCTTATTCTTAAAAAAATTAAGGACTTTTATAAATTAAACTTCTTGCCATTGCTAAAAGCTAAGGAAGAGGAGTGGAACAGGATACAAATATCGTGGATTGGCAGAACGAATTTAATCAAGATGGCTCTATTGCCAAAACTTCTGTATACCTCATTTGCTCTGCCAATAAAAGTATCTGAAGAATACTTTGATATAGTTAACAAAATTATAGCTAGGATAGTCTGGCAAAGAAAAAAAATGCGCATAAGGCATGCAATTATGCTTACAGTCAAGGAGAAGGGGGCCCTAAATATGCCAGATATTAGGATGTACCATTGGGCCTCAGCTCTGCAGGACATTAAGATCTGGTACCATAATAACAAATCTCCAGACTGGAACGGCATTGAAAAAGATTTTTGTGGGATACCTAAATTAGTTAATTGCCTAACCAATGGGCAATCTTTACAGACTCAGAAGGACAGAGATCATCCATTCGTGTAGTATGCTCTGCAAGTATGGGAGGCTAGCCTTAAAAAAGCAGAAATACTAAAAGACAAATCACCCTACACACCCATATTTGGGGAGTGGAGTAGAGCCGCGGGTATTCCAATTACTACCAAAAAGCTGTGGGGGAAAAAAGGCCTCAAGTGGGCCTCTCATCTTTTTGTGGGCCAGGACATTCTAACACTGGATACAGTCCAGGAAAAACTTGGGGTAAAAATAGACTTCATGGTATATGCCAAGATTAGAAATAAGTTTAATCACATATTAAGTAAGCCCCATTGCATAAGAAGTCCCCATGAGATAGAAAAAGTACTATATGGAGACTCTGTAATTGCATGTGTTATCAAGAATATATAGAGTTTTACATAAAATGGTTAACTTACCTGATGCCCGATATGTAGCAGCTTGGGAGGAGGACCTGCAAAAAAATAATAATAGAAAATAAGGACATGGAGCTGATTTGGCAAGTCATGCACAAGTCATCAAGAACTGCATCAGTCCTAGAACCACAAATCAAAATGGTATACAGAATATCTTACCCCACAGAGACTTCACATAATGAATCCGCAGTATCCTCAGTGGTGCTGGCAGGGTTGTTCAGAAGTGGGGTCCTGGATGCACTGCTGGTGGACATGTCCACATGTAAAAAGTTTTTTGACTGAGTTCTGGACCTACCTTAATCAGACAGCCCAAACAGACATCCCACAACAACTGGAGGTGGCTTTGTTGGGTATCTTTCCTAAACTAAGTGCAACAAAAGGGCTCATTCAGACGTGCATTTAAATTGCACAGCCGCCGCAGCGGCATCGTACGATTTAAAGCACTGCGCACTTCCGGGTTGGTGTGAATGCACCAATTCAGCCTAACACGAACTGTTGGAGTGCGGTTTTAAAAGCTGCTCGGAGCAGCTTTCAAAACCGCACTCCAACAGTTCACATTAGGCTGAAATGTGCGCGGTCAGTGCATTCACACCAACCTGGAAGTGCGTGGTGCTTTAAATCGCACAATGCCGCCACCGCGGCTGTGCGATTTAAACGCACGTCTGAATGCCCTCTAAGGGCATGTCAACAACTTTGACTTGCTACAATATACACCATCGTATGCAACTGGAAATCGACTGTCAAACCATCTATAAAAAAATGGAAACAAAGACTCTGGCTGACTTTAACCATGGAGCGGATTCAGGGGAGCCTGCTGGGACTATCATCTTACCTGCCTCGCTGCTGCTGCAGGGGCTCCTGGAGCTCTGCCGCCAGTGGGGGGGGGCTGTGCTCCGCTGCCACTTCTGCAGCCGCCGCTGCTATCCACGGGGTCCTGTGGAAGAAAACAACAAACTGTGAGCCTTGGAGGGTTAGGGGGGGAACGCAGAGGCCAGCCACCTGGGCTGACTTGTCCCCTCCCCCCCCACCCGGAAGTAGCTGGGGGCTTAAAGCCCCGGGGACAGTGGCTGAGCCTGGGAGCCTGCTGGGACTATCATCTTACCTGCCTCGCTGCTGCTGCAGGGGCTCCTGGAGCTCTGCCGCTGGTGGGGGGGGGCTGTGCTCCGCTGCCGCTTCTGCTGCCGCCGCTGCTATCCACGGGGTCCTGTGGAAGAAAACAAAAAACTGTGAGCCTTGAGGGGTTAGGGGGGGAGCGCAGAGGCCAGTCACCTGGGCTGACCTGTCCCCTCCCCCCCCACCCGGAAGTAGCCCCGGGGACAGCGACTGAGCCTGGGAGCCTGCTGGGACTATCATCTTACCTGCCTCGCTGCTGCTGCGGGGGCTCCTGGAGCTCTGCCGCCAGCGGGGGGGGCCTTGTGCTCCGCTGCTGCTTCTGCTGCCACCGCTGCTATCCACGGGGTCCTGTGGAAGAAAACAACAAACTGTGAGCCTTGGGGGGTTAGGGGGGAAACGCAGAGGCCAGCCACCTGGGCTGACCTGTCCCCTCCCCCCCCACCCGGAAGTAGCTGGGGGCTTAAAGCCCCAGGGACAGCAGGCTGCAGCCACAGGCTCACGGTCCGAAGGGCCACAGCAAAAGGGCGCGGCACTTTGGGGTGGCAGGGGGCTATTGTGTTTTTGTGGGGGCCTTGTTTGTACAGGGCTAGGGTGGTAGGGTGGGGGTTGTAGGAGGAGGGTAAAAGGGGGGTGGACCCAGTGACTCCCCTTGGTGAGAGCAGGGGGAGCACTGGGAGGGTTGGTGGGGAGGGGGA
>QEPC01001478.1:3374682-3417153 GCA_003113815.1 Sphenodon punctatus | reverse complement strand
GAAATTGTAAGACCTGGCTGTTCGCCCAGGCCTTTGGGAGGGAGGGGTAGGGGGGTGTTTTAGTTCCCCCACCTACTTGGGTTTTTATGTTGATCTTAGTCCTGTTTTAATGTTTTATAATATGTATGATGATTTTAATTGATTTTATTGTCTTAATATTTTGGAAGCCGCCCTGAGCTGCATGGCAGGAGGGGCAGGGTAGAAATTTATGGAAATAAAATAAAATAAATAAATAAACCCCAAATGGAAATGGAAGACTTTTATGCTGTGTGGAATTGTATATGGGAGTTAATCCAACGAGACTTAGATCCAAATGAAAAAATAATATCACATGTTTAACAAAAATCTGAAACTAGTTGTGACATAGTACATTAGGTTCGAAGGGGACCGATGCTGTAACCTTAGGTCCCCGAGCAAAATGTTGAATGAGGTGAATGTTAACTTGGTAAAAAAAACAATAAAGAGAATTTTTTAAAAAGAGAGAGAGAGAATGTACAGACTCTGGGTGACAATAAACGTGATGAGAGCCTACTAGGACCTGCCTAAGCCCGACTCGCTGTTATGTCAGTTTCCAGACTGCTAGCTGTGGGCTTACTGTTGCCATGGCCTGGGTAGGTGGCTGGCCCCAAACTGCCTGCTCCTCCAATGACCTTGGGCCAAGGGCTGTCTATCACATCTATTTGCAGCCCCATCCCCACCAGGGATCAGGGTCCACCATGGCCAGCTGCCATGGCTGCCCGTCAGCAGGGGTCGTGGTTCTGGGGCTGTACCAAGGGTGGAGCTGCCTGGCCATGCATTTGTTCTGTTTCTCTGCCCTACCAGGGATGTTGTGGGGGGGGGGGGGGCGGGGTAGTGCTCACATGCTGGCCCAGTTGAGCACCCATCAGTTCCATGCACTGACCTGACCCCACCAGGAATGCCCCACCCTCCCTGAGTGTGTTTGCAGGGTTATTATTGCTGTGTTAAAGGACTGGATCACTGTTGAATAAAGAGCATCACTTCTTGGAAGAGAAGTTCCCATGTGGGCCTTGGTCTTTGGTGCTGGATTCTGACAATACTGCCCCAGACCCTGTTACAGTGTCCCCAGTTCTAGTGTAATAAGCTCTCGGGCAGGGACTGTGTCTATCTTATTCTCTGTAAAGTGCCAGGTACATCGCTGGTGTTATATAAAAGCTTATAATAATAATAATAATGAGTGTAAATAGCAGCTCCCTATTTACTTGCACCATGCCACTCATAATTTTGTAAACTTATGTGATATCCCGCCTCCCCCACCCATCTCTTCTCTAAGCTGAAGGGCCCTAACCTATTGAACCCAGTGCTTAATTTATATATTAAAAATGATTTGCTGAAGCCTGAACCTGCTTTGCAAGCCACAGGCCCTGCCCAGAACATGACAGAACAGAGGAATGAGCCCTGGTATCCAGCTAGCAATCTAATCACTAGATTAACCTGTCTCTTTACAGATGAATATAAAACAGAAGTTCTTATGATTGAATTCAAATGATGGTCAACACAGGGGATGGGGCACAAACGTCATTAATGAAAGCCAAATAAACCATGCAGGATTCTTCTAGCTTTTATTTCTAACCCTGAAATGGCCAATATCAGCCTTTCCCTGGCCTTTCACATTTCTGGGTGCACTCTCCTAATGAGAATATTTCACAGGTCTCAGCCCCTCCTCCCTTGAATTTAATAATTAAGCCCCAATTCAGCCTATCCTCTTCAGAAGCCATCCCATAACTCTAATCATTCCTACGGCCTTTCCTGCACCTTTTCCAGGTCTCCTATGTCCTTTTTTGAGATGGGGTGACCAGAATAGCACACACTATATTAGGTGGTGTGGGGACACCATGCATTTATATAGTGGCAATATAATCTCCATTTTATTTATAATAGTAATTATTTCTATCGCTTTCCCCCTGCCCTTAAATGGCACTTGGAGCCCTTCAAAATCATAAAACAAAATACAAAACAATATAAAATCAATTTCAAAAGAAAAGGTGAAGAGGGAGGACAGAATATATTAAGAGGAACCTGCAGTGGATTCTAATAACACCTAGAAAATGAGATCAAATGAGTAAGGAGGGGGAGAACTAAGACAGACATCTGGAAGGAGCGAGTTCCACACTGAGGGGCCCGCCACAGCAAAGGCCCGATCACCCTGCCGACTTAAGATGTGATAGCGCACAGAGGTATGGGGGGGAGCAGTGAAGACCAGAAACAATGATAACAATACACTGCTCCATTTAACAACTGGTTCCAGTGATTTACTAATAAATGCTAGAGTAAGTATCAAGATGTTGAAAACAGTACACGAAAACTTAAATAATGTAAGTTTACATGTATAAAGACACTGGGAGTAAACAGAAAAGGAATACAAATTTCGTAACCAAATGAGATCATATAAAGGCAAGGACAGTAGTCAAGTGCATCCTGAATCCAGGTAAACCTGTGAAAAACATCAGAAGGAAGTCTCTGATTCCCCCCCCCCCAATGTTTCGCTATAAGATATAGCTTCTTCAGGGGTTTTGTTGGGTTTACTAGAACATATCTTTAAATATCACAGGAGTTTTTCTTTTCACATGTGTCCCGGTTTGGGTGTATCAAAGCAGACTTCACTTTCAACAGCTGATTCTGTAACAAATGTGGCCAATTCAGAATGAGCTATGCTTTCAACAGTTGATACTATAGCAAATATTACCTTATAGAGTAGTGAAAGTAATATAATAAAAGGTAACATGATATCAATGAAGCTATATTGTATATAAACATATAGGTAACATAGTATCATTAGGGCAATAATCTATATAAAAAATAAAAATAATCCTTAATGTAGTAATGATGTATAGGCCATAGCAATCACATTGGGTGAAAACAGACATGACGCTAACCACCCTTTAACCACCCTTGCTGGTCATTTATGCATGTTTCAGGGCTGCATAGGGCACCAATACAGCCCTGCAACATGCATAAATAACCACCAAGGGTGGTTAAAGGGTGGTTAGTGTCATGTCTGTTTTCACCCATTGTTCTGAAACTAGACCAGAGGATAACTATTTAGGGGAACAAGGCATAAAACATTTCCAAGAAAGATGGGTCAAATGTACTCAATCATCAGTTAATAATGTCTGAGAGTAAATTAAAAAATTCAATATATGCAGTAAGAAAGGCCAAAGCAGGTAACATGTATGAGAGATCATGAATTCTTATAGAAAAAGACTCACCTATGTAGAGGTGCCCAAAACTGTAGACCTAAGTCTTTTCTTCCAAAATGGAAGGAGTATCCCTCCTTTAATCAAAGAAAGACATTAAATGTGGTTACTAGCACTAGGGGTCTGAAGTAGTGTAAATTTAAGGGCTCAATTATATAGGTTCCAAAAAGCAAAGGCATCAACCAACCTCGTAGCTATATAAGGAAAAATAGTTCCTTATTCTAACTTGCTTCTCAAGTTGGCTGTAGCATCCTCTGTTTAAATTACTGCATTGCTAAAGTATCTGGAACCCTGAAGACCAGCCGTACAATTGTAAACTCATTTATGCATGTTGCAGGGCTGCATAGGGGACCAATACAGCCCTGCAACATGCATAAATAACCACCAAAGGTGGTTAGCGTCATGTCTATTTTCACCCGTAGAGAACACAAGGTGGGTGTAATATGATTGTGGCTGCCCAAACAAGTAAGGACAGGAGTGTAGCTAAGTTGGAATGGGTCCAAGTGAAATAAACAGATTTGGGGCTCCTTGCCCCACCCCCTTCCCTCATTCCTCCCCCCAGCGCCTCTCCCGCTTGCTGTGCCTGAGCCCTGGAGGCTGCGGCTGTGCTGCCTCCCTCATGCTGCTGCTGCTGCTGCTGCACTTGCTCTTGCTCTATACTTTGCCACCTGCTGGGTGGGTCCCAGGCATGTTGCACATGGCAGGTGCTTCTGCTCAGCTCAGTCTCTGCCCAGCCACACAGCAACAGGACCAGATTTGTGGGGTCGCTCTAGCTTGGGCCCCATTACATATGTCCCTCCTGTCCCTATGACAGCTATGCCCCTGAATAAGCAGCTGCACTGCTGTATACTGAACAAGCTGCAAGCGATGGATAAGCACTGCTGCCAGCCTGTAAAGAGGGAGTTACAAAAATCAAGTCTTTTGAACACAAGGGCATGGGTCATTGTGGCAAGGTCAGTCTGGGATAAATATGGGATAACTCCTCAGCTCAATGTGTGGCGGCAGTTTAAAAAAGCAAACAGAATGTTAGGAATTATTCAGAAAGGGATAGAGGATAAAACTGAAAATATAATGCCTCTATATAAATTGATGGTGCAACTGCACCTTTAGTACTGTGTGCACTGGTCACCCCATCTCAAAAAATATATAGTAGAAGTTGAAAAGGTGCAGAGAAGGGTAACAAAAATGTTCAACAGTTTGGAACAGCTTCCATATGATAGATAAGGGCTCTTTCAGCTTGGAGAAGACAAGACTGAGAGGGGATATGATAAGGTTTATAAAATCTTGAGTGGAGTAGAATGAGTAGACAGGGAACGTTTATTTACCCTCTCAAGTAGTACCAGAACTAGGGAACGCTCCATGCAACTAACTGGTGGCAGATTTAAAAAAAATAAAAGGAAGTATTTTTTCACTCAACACACCGCTAAATTGTGGAATTTGTTGCCAGAGGAGGTAGTCAGGGTCAGTAGTATGGCTGCATTTAAAAAAGGACCAGATAAGTTCTTGGAGAATAGGTCTGTTAATGGTTATTAGCCAAATAGGTTACAAGATGGAAACTACTTACTGTCAGGAGCAGGGTTGGATTGGATGACTCTCAAGGTCCCTTTCATCTCTTATGATTCTATAATATTTGTAAGATCATATTTGGTGTTCTGTCCAGGACGTTTCAATATTATCAATGACTGCGAGGAAGAAGTATTTATCATTTCTAAAGCACTTCTAGTCATATGCAGTGCTGTACAAATACACATAACATAAAGGACAGTTCCTGCTCCAAGGATCTTATAATCTAGATAAGATAGGGCTGTTGGATCTGCAGGCAACACAAAACTGAAGGCGTTGTGAACAGCTGAGATGACAGGATGGAAAATGGAACTTAAAACAATGAAGACAAAAGTAAAGCATTACACCTGGAAAAGGAAAACCATATGCAGAAATACAAAATGGGGGATAACTTCTTACCCAGATATTCTCTAGAGAAGGATTTGGTTTTTTTATAGACCATCCGTTGTGATGTTGTTGAAAAAAGACAAATGAGTTAGCTGCAGTACTGTATCAGAGACACAAGTAATTTTTCTACTCAGCTTTGGAGACACAAGTAATTGTTCTACTCGGCTTGGCAATAGCCAGGCCTCTGCTGGAAGACTGTGTCCAGTTTTGGGTTCCACACTTTGTCAAGAGACTGACAAACAGGAAAGGGTTTAGTGAACCAAAAGATTAGGATACAAACTTGAATGAAAGATAAAAAGAAACTGGGCACATTTAGCCTAGAAAAGTGAAGACTGATGGGGATATAATAAGCAGTGACCCGTGATCACTGTATTTTCTGCACTAGCAGAAATGGGGGAAATGCAGCGAACATAGGCCCCTGATAAGTTTTCAAATATGTAAAAGGCTGGCTGGACAGTGTAGCCCTGACTCAGGTGGGGTCTGTGGACTGGGCCACACTTTCCCCCGTGCCTAACAACTGATAATGGGAAGTGACGCCTGGGAAGAGTGCATGTCCTCTTCCCAGGTAGCCCTCCCCCCTGGGATGAGCTGTTTGTTGGGTGGAGCCTGGGAAGACCAGGAGCTTGTGCTGAATACGTTCCCGTAGAGGGACCCAGTTTAGGAAGGAGAGGAGGAGCTCATCGTGGTCCAAGTGATGGGCAAGGTGGATGATTTTGGCCACAGAGCGTTGAACAGAGATTGGGGGGGGGGGCGAGGATACAACATGAAGCTTAGAAATTGCAGGTGTGGGAGGACTGCGCATGCGTGGGGAGTGAGCGGCTGCAATCCCCGGAGGCTCCCGAACCGCATTACATTCTTCCCCTGCCAGCGCCCAGTAAGTGCGACAAACCCGCCCCAAACAACCATGAACAAATGGGTAAACTCCGCCCCCTATAAAACCTGCAGATAAAGGGACACTAAGGAGNTTATTACAATCCTGAAGCCACTTATAAGTTATTATTATTGTTTATATAGCACCAGCAGTTTTCCTGGAACTGAACTATCATGAATTAAGACAGTTTTTCACTCCTAGAGGCTTACAATTTAGGACGGAGAAGGAAACACAGAGACGAGGATACAACATGAAGCTTAGAAATTGCAGGTGTGGGAGGACTGCGCATGCGTGGGGAGTGAGCAGCTGCAATTCCCGGAGGCTCCCGAACCGCGCTACATTCTTCCCCTGCCAGCGCCCGGTAAGCACGACAAACCCGCCCCAAATTGCCATGAGCAAACAGAGGAATCCCCCACACCCTATAAAATCTGCAGATAAAGGGACACTGAGGAGCTTTTGCAAGGCCAGGCAGCCCACTGACAGCGGGAGCCTGAGCCAAAGTGAAAGCACCAAAATGGCGGCCGCGACGAAGCAGCAGACCCCAGAAGAGACTTCCCTTGAGGGAGGAGGGAAACTGCAAGCAGTAAAACACCTGTTGCACGAACTCAGGACTGAAATCAAAATGGATTTACAAAAGGCCAATCTACACAGAGAAAAGCTGTTCAGCAAAATAAGCAAGGTGCAGCAAGTAACAGAAGAAACAAATATAAAAATAGAAAACATTAACCAAACTGTACAGGCTCTAGAAGACAGAGTCTCACGTGCAGAGGACCAGGCCATGATTCAGGAGCAGACCCTGGCCCAAACACAAAAGAGGTGAAGCACTTAAGGGAGAAAATGGAGGATTTAGAGAACAGAACAAGAAGAGCTAACCTTAGGGTAGTGGGGTTGCCCGAAGGTAGCGAGACAGATGGAATGGAAGGGCTAGTGGAACAAATTCTGCAGGAAAATTTTCCCGAGGAGATGCAAGAACCCTACCCCGAAATGGAAAGGGCACACTGAGCTCTGCGCCCCAAACCCAAAGATAATGAACCACCATGTACCATCATAGTGAAATTCCTCAGATATAAGGACAAGGAGCGAATACTCAGGCTATCCAGGGGTCAACAGCAACTCACATTCAGAGGCAAGACCATATGAATATACCCAGACTAGGCGTATGAAACCACGCAGAAACACAAGCAATGGGCAAAATCCTATCACAACTGGGACTAAAACCCCAAGTGCGCTTCCCAGCTCGGATGACTATTTGGATAGACAACAAAAGAAAATTTTTCGAAGAACCAGAGGAGCTCAAAGACTTTTTAAGTTAAAACAGAGGGAGGGGGGAAAATATGAGGGCTAAATTGTAATTTATGTTATGATTGTAGTTTAACTGGTTTAAAAGGGGAAAGCAAAACCCACAAACTCAGGGAAAGGGAAGGGGAAGAAAAGGAACACACCCATTATAAGGGAGACAATGGGAGGGAGTCAGGAGACCGTTATAGTCAGCTGGTTGTGAATGGGGGAATTAACAACCTTCTAGGAGTGCAGTGAAGAAGATGGAGGAAGAGGAGGGGGGGAGTAAGGGTAGAGAAGGGTGGGTGGGGAGGGGGGAAAAGGGGTAACAGCCATCAAAGGGGGAACGGGACAGCAGGAGGTTACCACACACTAGCCTAGATCTGATACCCAATGATGAGGCAAACACACAATGGAATTAACACTTAAAATGATGACATTAAATGTAAAAGGCCTAAACCACCGAGTTAAAAGGAAGAGAGGGGAAAACCTTCTGAGAGAACAAAAAATTGACACATATTTTTTACAAGAAACCCATCTTATAAAGAAAGATTTACATAGATTTGCCACCCAAAATACAGGCACAATTGTTGCGTCGTGTGCGCCAAAGAAAAAGGCAGGAGTGTTAATAGAATTTAGACATGAAATAGAGCCCAAAATAAATAAAGTGATTAGAGATGAGCAAGGAAGGTTCCTATTGCTTAATATTGAGATTAAAGAAGAAACATTTGCGTTAGGAAGTTCACAGTTCAGGCCGAA
This sequence comes from Sphenodon punctatus, assembly GCA_003113815.1. Lineage (NCBI taxonomy): Eukaryota > Metazoa > Chordata > Lepidosauria > Sphenodontia > Sphenodontidae > Sphenodon > Sphenodon punctatus. The sequence goes on along the minus strand of QEPC01001478.1, from coordinate 3,409,080 downwards.
CTCAGCCTGTTCGAACGACTGAACCAAACATCCGAACTGAATGCTCAAACAGCTTGGAAAAGTTCGGATGAGTTTGGATGAGTATGAGGGTGGGGAAAACGTGACTGGAGACCAGGGGTGGTTTCAGGGTCAAATGATACCAATACCAAAAAAAAAAATCAAATTCTGTTTCGGTATCGATTGCACTATTTTCGGCTGTTCTGCCAAGTTTGGCCTAACCGAACTCCACTGAACTGAACAGCCAAACCTGAACTCGGGTTTCAGACTGAACAACCAAACGTCCGAACATCTGAACCGCGTCCTGTTCGCCCATCCCTAATATCTATGCACCCAACGACAACACAAACCAATTCCTGCAGACTACCCTAAAAAAGGTAGAAGAGGAGGCTGAGGGAATTCAAATAATCCAAGGAGATTTTAACACCTACTTTACTGAAAACGATACATCAAAAAAATCAAAAATAACAAAATGGCAAAAACAGGTAGCAGAAGAATTAGCGAGAATGGCCTTGGTGGATGGGTGGAGGACACTGAATAGCCAGCAAAGAGAATACTCATTTTTTTCACCAGTTCATGGGTCCTTCATGATCATAGTTGGGTTGAAAAAACAGAACTAGGAGCACTTAAGCAGAGTGCAATACTCCCCCTGGTGGTATCAGACCATTATGCGATAGTCTCAGCATGGGAGTGGGGAGAAAGGCAAAAAACACACACACACAAAATGGAACCTAGACACTGCCCTGTTAGCAAACCCAAAAGCCTCAGAACAGATCCAAGAGGAAATAAAGAGTGACTATGAGCTAAACAAAGGGTCAGTGGACTCGGAATACACTTTGTGGGAGGCTGCAAAAGCGGTCATACAGGGGAAGGTTATTGCTATAAAGGCCAATTTAAACAAAGAAAGAAAACAAAGGGGGAGAGAGATATACCAGGAGCTATTAAAATTAGATAGTAAGGGGAAAAAACACTGTACCCAGACACTTAAACAAAGATAATACAGGTGAAAGGAGAAATAAATACTCTGGAACAGCAAAAAACAATTCGACAACTAAAAAAGATTAAACGTTTTTATTTTGATCACGGGAACAAAGCAAGGAAAGCATTAGCTAGATTAGTACAAATCAAGAAAAACAAAAGCACTACAAAAAGCATTATTACACAAGAAGGGAAGAATAGCTCAGATCCACAGCAGATTCAGAATGCCTTCGTGCAGTTTTATGAGCAGTTATACCAGATAGAGGGACCTGACCCTGAAAACATAAAAAAAATTTTTGATAAAGTTAAGATACTGCAATTTAATAAATCCCAACTACAATATTTAAATACCCCATTTACAGTGGAAGAGACACCAACATAATAAAGGGTCTAGCAAGAAATAAAGCACCAGGCCCAGACGGATTCCTGGCAGAATTCTACAACAAATATAGAGACCTAATAGCCCCACAGTTAACAAAATTATACAACTTGATAACAGAACACAAAAAGCTACCTAAGTCCTTTTATGAAACCCAGGTAACCTTGATACATAAACCAAATAAAGACTCCAAATCTCCGTGAAAGTTATCACCCTATATCACTATTGAACTTAGACTTTAAAATATTCACTAAGACGCTAGCTAAGAGACTGGCAGCCATAAATGACACGGTGATACACCAAGACCAAGTAGAGTTTATTCCCAATAGTCTCGGATCAGACAACATTAGAAAAACCGTTAACATTATGCATCACCTAAACAAGACTAAACAACCAGCAATTTTGATATAAGCCGATGCAGAGAAAGTATTTGATCGTCTGGAGATAAAATGTTTATATCAAATCTTGGATAGAATGGGAATGAAGGGGAATTTTATAACATGGCTCAAAGCTATTTATTTGCAACCCAGTGCCAAGTTATTGATTAACAAAAACCTTACTAGGCAATTTACCTTAACTAGAGGAACAAGACAGGGTTGCCCCCTGTGCCCATTGCTTTTTAACCTAACACTAGAACCATTAGCCTGTGCGATTAGACAGTGTGCTCAGATTAGTGGGGTGCAGGTAGGAGACCAAGAGGCCAAGGTAGCACTTTTCACAGATGACATGTTACTATGTATAACAGACCCACTGCAATCTCTACCCCCGTTACCAGAGCTAATCCAAAAATTTAGTAAAATCTCAGGATACAAAATAAACATACAGAAATCATTAGCCATGATTTTTGTCCCTAATGAAAAGATTTAAAACCAAATTAAACAGGCCCAGCCATTCTTAGAAGCTCAAGACAAACTAAAATACTTGGGAACTCAATTAACCAGAGATCATGAGCAATTATACAAGGATAATTACTTGGAAGCCCTAAGCCAAATCCAAAAAGATATAACTGGATGGGCCAAACTGACCAGTTCCTGGCTGGGGAAACTCAACTTATACAAGATGAAATTACTACCAAAAATTCTGTATAAAATCCTAGCCTTGCCAGTTAAAGTACCAAAATCATTCTTTCAGCAACACGACAAAATAATGTTGTCGTTTATATGGAACAACAAGAAGCCGCGAATTAAAAAGGAATTACTGCAATGACCTATAGAAAGGGGAGGAATCAATATGCCAAATATTAACCTTTATTATAAAGCAGCCTCCCTCAGGACCATAAAGAAATGGTGCACCCCACATCAGTGGCGGCCCTAGGCTGAGGGTGCCTGGGGCAGTGCCCTGCCCCCGCTCTCACCTGTCCCTGGTGCCACTGACAGTAGCGCTCACCAGCGCTACTGTCAGTGGCACCGGGGACAGAGGAGAGCGGAGGCAGGGCACGCCGCGCACTCTAACTGAGCACTTTCTGCCTCTGTCTCTGCCGGCGTGGCGGCTGAAACTGACATTGGAACGCGGCACTCTGATGTCAGACAGAGACAGAGGCAGAGAGTGCTCAGTCAGTGAATGCTAGCTGCCTGGACTCCTTCTGGGACTCCAGAGTCTGGAGTCCCAGAAGGGACACACTTAGACTGAACGCGAGCCGGGCTGCTCAGTGTTCAGACCAAGTGCACCGGTAGGGAAAGAAATTTCCCTGAGCGGCAGCTTTGCATTGAGCCCTATGGGCTCAATGCAAAGCCTCACCTGGGCGTTCGGTGGAGGCGTTCGGCAGCGGGAGGTGCTGCAGCACGCATGCTTGACTGAGTTGAGAATGCGCTCTGCAGCACATCTTGCCACTGAGTGCCTCCATGGAACAGTGAACTGCCTGCTAGACAGTGGTGCCAGCAGCCAGTCCCCAGGACCCCAACAACTGTAAGTAAATGCGTGTGCAGGGTGTGTGTGTCAGGGAGCAGAGGATGGGGTCTGGGATGGAAGGGGGGGAGGGTGTGTGAGACTAGAGAATGGGGGAGGGTGGGTGTGCACACCTATCCTCCCCCCTATTCCCCAGTCTCGCACACCCTCCCCCTCTTCCATGATCCCAGGCTCCCATCCTGGGAGACACTGGGGAAGGGGGAGTGAATGGCGGGGGGGACTCGGGGAGCAGAGGCTGGGGGCCTGGGATGGAAGGGGGGGAGGGTGTGCAAGACTGGGAAATGGGGGGATTTGGGGGGAGGGTGTTGTGGGACAGATGGGGGATTTTGGTGGGGGGGAGGGTGTTGTGGGGACAGACAGACTGGGAGGATTTTGAGGGGGGGAGGGTGTTTGCATTATGACAAAATGGCCTCTCATGCTTCGGAGGGGTGAAGGAAAGCAGCAGCAATGCATCAATTAATGCATTGCTGCTTTCCTTCTCCTCTCCCAGCATGAGTAGAGAGGCCATTTTGTAAATTTGTGGTTCCACTGGTCATGGCTACTCTTTTTATTTTAAATGGTCCCTTCGCTGTTTCACTGCTGCTTCCTGCTGTTGCTGGAAAGTAGTTTGTGTGGACAGGCATTTGGCTGCCGGGGATAAGGTGTGGCTGCTGGGGATGATGCTGGTTGGACTCGGGGCCTGCTTTGGTGGGAATGCAGCCCCGAAAGGGGCCAAACTGTTTTTTAAAAAGGGGTCTGTGTTCTTGAACAGGCAGTTTGTTGGTGAAGCTACTAGGGATGCTGGTCTGGATGTGTCTGTTTTGGTGGCAATGCGTCCCTGAAACTGGCCAAATTTTTTTTAAAAGGCCTGTGTGCTTGCACAGGTGTTTGGCTTCCGGGGATGCCTTTGGGGGCTTGTGGGAATGATTTGGTTTGTTTATGTGTGGTTTTCTGGTTTTCATATGGGTTTTGTTCACTTGATGATGTGGAGTTTTAAATACTAATTCTCCCCCTCCCCCACAACACACACGCAGCAGAGGTGAGGGGGAATTAGTATTTAATGCCCCGTGATTCAATTGAGATTTTGAAATTGTGAGATGTAACTGTTAGTCTGGTGATCTGCCTGCTTTTAAACCTGGCAGAGGTTAATATAACCTGCCTAACTGAAATTGCTGGATTAAGTAATGTCATGTCTATCCAATGTTAACCCTGGGAACTCCTTACTTCTGGCTGGGTTATGCCCTGGCTCCGCCTACCGTATCCCTGGCTCTGCCTACCATATCCCTGGCTCTGCCCCTAGACTAGGCTCCGCCCCTAGGCCCGCCGGCCTTGCTGCTCCAGTGCCCTTCCAACATCAAAACCCACCAGCCGCCTCTGCCCCACATGAGGGGTCACACTGGGTGAACCTAGAAAAGGAAGTATTTAAAAGTAAATAGATTTGAATACCTAATACTTGATACTGAGAAGGGAGAAACACCACTATGGGACACACATCCATTCATGGGGACAGCTTTGATTACATGGAAAACTGTGAGAAAGAAAGCAAAAATACACAGAGCAGCCTCACTCATAACCCCAACAGAGAGCAAGAAAATGACTAGAGAGGGACTAGCAACCCAACTTAGGGAAAAAACTAAAGGATAAAGGAATAATTAGAGTAGCACAATTATTTAGAGGGGATAAATTTATGTCACAGGCAGACATACAAGGACTCATACAGCAACCAACAGACCCCCTACAGTACTACCAGCTACAAGGTGAGCTGAACCAGGCTATATTGGTTCCACAGTTTATCAGACCTCAAAAGGCCATAGAAGGGACTTTGTTCAATAAAGGGTCTCTCAAAGGCATTGTAGCGAGAGTATATAGAGCACTCCAGACTGAGTGGTATGCCGAACCACCGGCGTACCTACAAAAATGGGAGAGGCTGTTGGGTACAAAGTGGGACGAGAAACACAAAACCTGGATATTACAGCATATGACTAAATGTTCATGGTCTCTAGAAATAAAGGAACCGATCATAAAGACTATTATGTTTTACTATAGGGATCCAAACAGACTAAGTAAAGTCAGAGGTATGGGATCTAACCTCTGTCTCAAAGGTTGTGGACAAAAGGCAACGTACCTACATGTATGGTGGGAATGTCCCAAAATGAAAGACTTTTGGTCAATGATCTGGACTAACATGTAAAAAAAATCACAAGAATAACTATACCACAGCGTCTGGAAACTGCGTTACTTGGATTATACCCACAGACAGAGCTGATACGCCACAAGATATGTAAAACTGTGATGGCAGCAGCTATTAAGAGCATTCTTTAACTCTGGATAGAGACAAAGACTCCATAAGCAAACACCTGGATGAACAACCTCTGGTACTTTTTTTTCAATGGAAAAAGCTTCAGCTACCCTAAATGACAAAACTAAAGACTTTAATGATAAATAGTTCCAGTGTATTGAATCCATGCAACCACCAGAAACTGAGGAGGACCAACACTCTTCCCTGTTTTACTATATGTTGTGAAATGGGGGGGGGGGGGGGGAGAAAGAAAAGTAAAATGTGGATAATGAGAGCAATCAAAAGAAGTGAACCCGGAGATTTATTTATTTATTTATTTAATTTCCACCCCGCCCCTCCTAAAACAGCTCGGGGCGGCTTACAATAAAAAAGACAATCACATATAAAAGATATCTAAAAGCAGTTAAAAATATCAAAATACAATATTCAAAGTATTAAACAGGGCCCGGGAACTCAATAAAACAATAAACAGGGTTAAGGGAGATAAAACACTCTAACCCACCCTCCCAAAGGCCTGGGCGAACAGTCAGGTTTTACAATTTAGCCAGAATGTCAGAAGGCTTGGGGCCAGGCGAGCTTCCTCTGGGAGGAAGTTTCAAAGGCGCGGCCCAGCCACCAAGAATGCCGTCTCCATTGTGGCCCCCCGCTTAACGCGGGGAACCTCCAAGAAGGCACCCCTGGCCAACCGAAGGAGCTGCTCTGGGGCGTGGAGGGTGAGGCGGTCCCTGAGGTACAAGGGGCCCAGACCGTGATGGGCCTTGTAGATCAACACCAAAACCTTGAACCTGGCTCGGCACGCTATTGGCAACCAGTGCAGAGTCCGGAGCACAGGTGTTATGTGCTCCCGACGACCCGTCCCCGAAAGGAGTCGGGCCGCCGCATTCTGCACTAGCTGCAGCCTCAGAACCAGGCACAAGGGCAGCCCCACGTAGAGCGTGTTGCAGTAGTCCAGCCTCGAGGTGACGAAGGCATGGATGAGGGAGGCCAGGTCCGGGCCGGAGACATACGGACGCAGCCTCTGCACCAGATGCAACTGGCGGAAGGCAGCCTTCACGACTGCCTCCACCTGCTGCTCCAGGTGGAGAGCCACATCCAATATCACCCCCAGACTCCAGATCTGCTGAGCTATAGGAGGGTGAACCCCCCCCAATCAGGAGGGCCACTTCCTCCCTCACTCTCCCCACCAATATCACCTCCGTCTTATGGCTGAGGGGGGCGGGGGGAGTTGCAGAGGGAGGGGGGAGGGGAGGAAAAAGGATACAAAGGTTCAGAAACCAGTAAAAGGAAAATGAAATTATGTAACTTGTTAATAGAAGTTATGTAAAGATACAGTCAATGTACTGTAGAACAAATGAGCAATAAATCATTGGGGAAAAAAAAAAAGGAAAGAAATTGCAGGTGTGTGTGCCTAGCTGCACACATGCTTAACCTTAACATGCTGTTGATAAGACAACTTTCTCCTTTAAATGGCTTCCAGGATTGCATCCTATGAAATTTAATGTCTCAATTTTACTTTTTTTGTGTTTATTCTTTTTACAGTTTTCAGCGCTTCAGCTATGGATGACACTTAAGCCATTTTCACAAACACTAGTGATGGGCGAACAGAACAGAGTTCGGAAATTTGGTTCGGTTCAGTTCAGTTCGGAAATTTGGTTCGGAAGTTCGGTTCGGTCGATCGAACTATTTGAGTTCGGTCTGAACTCCGAACTTCCAAACAAAGTTCAGAAATTCAAACCCCATTGAACTAAATGGAATATTATTTTTTAGGGATGGGCGAACAGAGCCGAGTTCGGAAATTTGGTTCGGTTCAGTTCAGTTTGGAAATTTGGTTTGGAAGTTTGGTACGGTTGACCGAACTGGTCGAGTTTGGTCTGAACTCTGAACTTCCAAATCGCATTCGCCCATCCCTAACAAACACTGCAAGCATAGTGCGAATCCCATAAAGTGGTGGCAAAGAGCTTTCTCCCATGAACAAGCTGTTGCAAGACAAGGGATGAGACTACACAAGACAGGGAGGGGAGGATACTACATTTTGGGTAGCCTTACCCCTCCCTGGGCAGCTAGGCCACGTGATGCAGTACATTGTGCAGCCAGATGTTCCCCTACACTGCACATCCTCAAAAAAATTCCAAGAACGCATTGCGGAGTAGCCTTACATTACCCCACATGTGGAAAGGCAGCCCAGGTTGGGCCAACTCATGTGGTTGGGTTTCTTCTGCCTTCCACGTGGCGATCACCATGACAAGGCTGTGAGCGATGAGTGCTGGCACCCGTGTTCAGCCATGTCAAGACTGGTGGTGGGATTTAAGTCACAGGCTGATCACGGGGAGGAGGAGCCCAGAGAAGCATGTGTGTTCCCCTCTGTCTACCCTGACAAACAGCTGATCAGGGAAGGGGGGGGGCAGAGGAGCACTGTGGGTGTGCCTCTGGGCCCCTCCTCCCCTGATCAGCTGTTTGTCAGGGTAAGGAGAAGGGTGTGCTCAGGCTCCTCTAGGTCCCCCCTCCCCAGATCAGCTGTTTGTCAGGTGGATGGGGGGGGGGGGGAAAACGACAGGAGCCTGCACTCTCCCCTGGACTGACAGCTGATCGTAGGGGAGGGGGGCCTGGGAAGACCAGGCTCCCCTTCCCCATCAGCTGTCAGGTGGGGGGTGGAGCACATGCCCTCCTGTGCCTCCCCCCAAACAGTGAAGTGGGCTGGGCAGCAGCAGGCCTATCCAATCAACTCTATGAGAGTGAGAGCAATGAGGTTGGTCATAGCCCCTCTGCATACCTCCTACTGGCCATAGAACCCTGCCCTCAATGTTTAAGCTCCACCCCTTTGTGCACTTACTGGCACCTGCCCAACACACCTCTTCCAGCATTCCAAGTGCACAAAGTGGGACAGAAGCTCTGCTGCTTATCATGCCAATTTCTTTCTTGCCATTGCATCATCTTCCCATTGTTCTCAAATGCTTTTCTGGGAGCAACTAGAAAAGAAGTGCCTAAGGCTTGAACACCAGTCTTTTGTCTGTCTTTCCTGAAAGAGAGAAAGTGGGATTCAGCACCCAAGGAGGGAGTGTTAGGAGGCATGCCCCTCTAAAGAGTGGGTGGTGGCATTCTTGGGCTGGGTGAAGAAATTAGTGAATTGGGGGGGGCTCCAGAATGAAAGGTGTGGGAGTGGCATCAGGGTGTTTAATATCTGTGATTAATTTCTGTTAGTTGTTTCAGTATATTGTTTTCTTTGTTGAAAGCTGCCCTGGATTTTAGGGATAGGATGTATATTTTCCCAGGCCACTTATGAAATATACATGTTGCAGGGCCTGCATTGGCACCAATGCAGGCCCTGCAACATGTATGTTTCATAAGTGGCCTGGAAAAATATACATAGGTGGCAACCCTAATAGGGCAGGATTAGGATATAACTCTAATTTATAATTAATAGTGAATAATTAATAAACGCATTATGTGTCAATGAGGCAGCTTGGGAACTCCTCTGCAGCAATACTCACCCCACACCCACGTAGGCACGGCCCAGGGAGGCAGCACCTGTGCAGTGCCTCCCCTTTTCCACGCTCCCAGTGAGACAGTGCTTGGGAGTCCGGAATTGCGGATGCTGACGCTGTGGGTATTTTCAGACATTGTGAATTGTGAATTTTGTAAAAAAAAAATAAAAAATCTGTTTAATGATAGGTCCATACCATTAATGTTTGTGTCATTTGTGTTTCCTACTAGAGCCCAAACAAAGGGGCACATTCTGATCTTTGTAACTCTGGTGAGCAGATGTAGTTCCATTAGAATTACTATTAATTTAAACTAGGCCAGCTGAATCTAGCCCAGAACGTACTACCCAGTGCCTCACGTACAATCATCTTCACAGTAGTTGAGCAGGCATGCTAAGTTTAGACAATCTTTGGTTGTCTCTTTATGTGAAGCAGAACCAAATGTACATCGTGTTACCACTCAACATCACGGGCACGGAGGCCTGCCACGCTGAACCTCGGACCGGGATCGCTCTCGGATCCCGGTTCGTGATGAAGCCGTCCGTCCTTCAGAGGTGCCAGCTCCATCACTGTGGGGAATTGGGGGGAGGGCAAGGCTGTGCGGCGCAACGTGCAGCCACACGGTCCTGTTCCCCTGCGCTCGCTCGGCCACCTGCCCATGGGGAAACGGGCGGGCGTAGCAACCAATGAGGCCGCTGCGCCCGATCCTGTACCGTGGTTCATGGCGCGATTCTGGACCGGAGCAAGGTAACTGACGTTACTTTTGCCCCTTTCGGGATCATGGCCAAGCTAACCACGATTGCCGGCCTCACCTCCAGAATTGTGGTTAGGTTTGACCCTCGGCAGAGATTCACTGTGAACATCTGGCGGGGGCCAAACAGACGTTCACGGGAACCACAGGGAATCCACTGCGATCCACTGTGGTGAAAGGCGTTTTCATAAGGTCTGACATTACCCTGTGACAGCACCTCACCAGGAAGGTAGGATGCTAAGAGCCAGGTCCTAGAAGCAGTATAAAAAAAGCTGTTTCTGGGATTTTTTGTTTTGGTTTTTTAAACACATTAATACTAATAATAGGCAAGAGAAAACACGCCGCTCCTCAGGCCCATCTCCAACATAAAGAGATACTCCTGACTCTCAAGCAAAGGCTTGTTTTGCCGTTTGTGTCTCTGCTGTTCTACTGCGCTTGCTTGACCTGTGGGCGCTCCCCGCGGCTGGGGCTGGACTCGGCGACGCTGCGGCTGCCAGGCAGGAGGAGGCGGAAAGCGCAGCGCGTTGCTCTCGCGCCGGCTCTTTGCCTGTAACAGCAAGTGGGGACTGGAGCATCTCTGCGCGGGCGGGATGAGCGGCTCCTGTGCTTCCTAGCAGCCGCCGCCGCCCGACTTCGACCTTTACAGCACACCCCCCCCCCCCCCCCCCAGAGCCAGGAAAGGGGCAAGACCGAGGAGAATGGGAGCCGGCGCTGCTACCGGGGCAGGCAGGTAGGTGGCAGCCTGCAGAGAGAGCTGCGGGGTAGTAGGGGCTGCTGCTGAGCAGCTAGCACGGAGCAGTTGCAATACGGTGCTGGGGTCAGGCGAGTGTAGGGGTCGTGGAAGGACAGTGCTTGCTGCTCCCTGTGCGGAGCGGCTCCCTCCGGGCAGGCTGATGAGAGCACGGAAAAAAGAGACTCCTTGGTGGCCAGTGTGCATGGGAAGAATGATTGCTGGGGCACTGTCTGGACTAGCTCCTGCATGCCAGTGTACTGTTCTTTCAGGCTATAGTAACCAGGGAGTTATATAATGACTAATAGCTATGCTACGAGTAGCCTGATTAGAAACAGGAATGCTATGGGGCAGTGCAGGTTTCTCTAGGTGAAATTTCTCTTTAGATACTGTAAATAGACACAATAAACCACTAGGTTCTGGTGTTATATACAGTAGGATGCGTATCTCGTGTAGTACAGTATGTAGTGCATGTATTGTTTACTAACTGGGTTCCTTTGGTCATGGCTTGTATCTAGGTAAAAGGGAAAACCTGTTTGTTCTGTAGTAGTAAGTTTATTTACGGCACATAGCCAAAAATAACCTGTTCTGTAATCCCTGCTTTGTTGACATCTGTTCTGTTTATTTTGGAACAGGGATGTCATTGGCTAGCAGGAGCCCCAGTTGAGTCTGCTGAAGCAGGAAACGAACCAGAAAGACTAGGGTCTGCTGTTGAGACACAGCCCAGCCACACTTTTCCTCCTGTTCCTCCTTCTGCTGCTGCTGCTGAAGTGTATGAGGGAGGGAAAGAGAGAGACACAAAAATTGCAAAGGCCTGTGGAGATGAGGAGCAGGAGTAACTCAGGAGTCCGCTTGGATGGCTATGCTCGGCTGGTTCAACAGACCATTTTGAGTCACCAGGTGAGTACAGACTCAACAGGAAGGTGTGGAAAACCTTTAAATTTGCCCATTGTCTTTGAACTTTGTTTCTAGCAAACCATGTTTGTTGTTTGGGTTTTTTGCTTGATTTCCTTTCTTCCTCCACCCCTTCAAAATTATGCCCATTACGTCAGTTCATAATATGGAGTCTCTGCTACAAATTCAGTGAATTGCTTAATTGCTTAGTTGTTCAGAGTACTGACTTGGGGCAGATGTGACAGAAGTCTAGGATTGTGTTGTGCAAACATACTTCAACATAATTATATAAAATGGAGTATGTTAATTTGGTATGTGTTATTTTAGGGGGTGAAATACGCTTGCACAGTCTGTTATAGAAAATAGCATGTATTTATGGAGATATCTGGTATGAAGTGTTTTTTTTAACAATGCATGGATGTACAGTGCATCAGTTCATGGAGATGAGGCTAGGGATTGTTGCACTGTGGCTCTCCGACAAGGCATTACCACAAATAAATATACTCCATCTACTATATTTGCTCCATAAAGTGGACATTGGACATGCAACTAATAGCCAAAGAATGGTGACTGAAGTAAATGGCTTGCGTTTCATTTTGAGTGGGAATCGTGTAGAATTAGGCACTGTAACTAAGCAGGCATACTTATGCTTTATGTAGCCGTACCCCTCTCTGAACAGATGAGCCACATGATACAGTGGCTTGTGTGGCCATGGCCTGCCAGATGTTCCCCCCCCCCGGCCCCAGGGCGGGACAAGCAGCTGACTACTCCACAACGCATCCTTGAAAAAATTCTGAGAGGCTACCCACAGCAGGCAATTTGGCTGGCTGGGCAGTGCCCCTGCCTCAGGTGGGGTCTGTGGGCTGGGCCACACTTTTCCCGCTGCCTAACAACTGATCATGGGAAGAGTGCATGTCCTCTTCCCAGGTAGCCCTCCCCCCTGGGATGAGCTGTTTGTTGGGTGGAGCCTGGGAAGAGCATGCACCCTCTTCCCAGGCTCCCCTCCCCACAGCTGATTGGGGAGAGGGGGCAGAGCCCAGAGGGGCACCCCTGCGTCCCTTTGGGCTCCTCTCCCACCAATCAACTGCTTGTTGGGATGGGGAGAGGGGTGTATGTGACCTCCCCCTCCCTGATCAACTGTTAGGTAGGGGGAAGAGTACATGCACTCCTCTGTGCCCCCAGTAGCTGACTAGCTGCAGCTGGCCCGATCCTGAACCGTGGTAGGAGCTGGAGCCACCAGCCCTATGTGACCGACTCCTTGGCCCACCCAGGATGTGCAACAGCTGCTGATGGCCGCAGGGGTGTGGACTGTGTGGCCAGCTCTCTCTCTGGGCCCAAAATGTGGCAGCAGCAATTACCCACCATGGGGCCACACGGTGATCGGGCCCTGCAGCTCATGTTGCTTCACCTAGTAACTGTTTCTACAAGACAGTGTAAATTGTGTCCGTTGAATAAAAGATGCACCAGGAACACACTATCATTTCACTGTTTCCAATTTTAAGGGATTACGTATGTTCTCAATGATGCATTGCTAGCATTACTATGTGTCTTTTGAGCTAATCTACTTGTGCACGTATGCAGAAATGTGAGTTTAGGATGTATGGCTATAAAACACCCTTTTCTAAAACAAGTGATGAAGTCACTCTGTTAACTTTAATAGACTTTAAACTTTTGATTTATTTTGGTGTAACTCTGATCAGACTCTGTCCCTTTGTCATATAGACTCTAAATTAGAGTGTTGATCTGGAAACATAAATAGCTAAAGGAAGACACTTAAGGCAGGCAAAGCATGTGACCTCCCAAATATGTTTTGGCTCATGGGCTTGTGGAAACACCTCTCATAGTGCTGTCCACTCACTGAGCCTGCCTGTTTCATCCTTCTAAGCAGAAAGCCATGTAGAAAGCTATGATGTCTTTTGAGATGGTGCAACTCAATTAAAATAGTTTGGTATACAGAGAGAAGAGCAAGGAATTTTTTCCCCTATGAGTCAGTTTCCAAATATATTAGTGCTAAGTACTGTAACAGACTGGAGAGCAGTAGAAAAGGGCATAATATGCTATAGGTTCAAAACTGGTCCCACTGAAGTCAATGGGTACTTTGCCACTGACTGCAACCAACCCTATGTCTGTTAGGCAGAGGGGCTAGTATTTTTAAAAGTTGGTTTCCTTTAAGTCACTGTTCACAGTGTGTTTTCAAAGCAACTTCTCTGATCCTGTCAAATGGGTTTGTTACGAAAACATAAGGAGTAGATTTAAAATAAAAGTATTGTATTTAATTGACAAAGGGGATGTTGCTGTCTTTTTGACAGCCATGAAATGGGTGACTCAAAAAATAAATAAATCTCCAGCCAGGCTGAAACATTTAGCATAGAAGATAGTTACAGTGGAGTCTGAGTGACAAGTGTCATGCTGGCATTCTTACCTGCACATATGTAATTCAAAGACAGATTGGTTTGAAACAAAAACAGTGGGAAGAAAATCTGTATTATGTAGCGAGCAGGCCTAGACTCAAGTAAAGGTCCTGATCCTAGAAGCACAGAGCAGGCTGGGTTTCAGGAATCAGACACCGATTGCCCTCAAAAGGAGTATGCAGCAATTCATGGGTTATTGCCAGAAGGAGAATTTAATGATTAACTTCTCTAAAACCAAAGTTATGACCGTGGGCAGCAGGAAAGTGGTCCATCGCTGGCGTATGGGCAGTCATTTAATTGAACAGGTCCCTGAGTATAGGTACCTGGGTGTATTATTCTCAGCATCTAGGAGCTGGCGGTCTCATTTTGATTCAGCTCTTAGTTTAGCAAAAAAAACTTCTTGTGCTATTCAGGGCTATTTTTTCTCATATGGAGGCCGTCAAGTTAAACCAGCTATACGTTTGTTTAAAGCCAAGACAGTGAGCCAACTATTATATGCATTCCCTATTTGGGGCTTAGCATTTCTAAACATGATAGATACTCTCCAGAACTGTTTTCTTCGAGCAATTTTAAAGGTGCCTAGAGGTACCCCTCAGGTTTTGCTGAGAGCTGAGACTGCTTCTTCACCTTTGAGGTCCCAGGCCCTTTTTTCATGTGTTAAGTTCTGGATGAAAATTTTCGTGTTTCCCTCTAAATCCAACTCTCTTACTAACATGGTGGCTAAGGCCTTAGAAACCAACTCCTGGCGTGTGCTAGTCGAAAGAGAAGTTGGGAACTTAGGTTTCTCAAGTTCTTTTCTTCGCTCCTTTAATTATAAGGGAGCTTTGGCAATGATCAAGCAGAGGATTGGCGATCAGGAAAGGCAAACTGAGATTGCAGCCCTGGCTAACCAGAGAGTGGCGCCCCTTTACGCCAGTATTAACCCTTGTCTGAGAGAACCCAGGTATCATAAGCTATGGTCAGACTGGCGTAGAATGCATGCACTGCTGCTGTTCCGGCTGAATTCATTTCCATCGGCAAATCTCAGTGGCAGATATGTGAGCAGACCAAGAGAACTTAGAAAATGTCCAAACTGCTCTTTGGGGCTAGTAGAAGATCTGGCCCATGTGATTCTGGTATGCCCAATCTATGCAGATCTGAGAAGGAGGTTCTTTGCCCGGCTGCCTCACTATCAACCTCAGGCAAACCAGGATCTAATATTGATTTGGCTATTTAGCTCTGAGGACCCATATGTTACCAGGTCCATGGCTTCTTTTTGTGCGGGGGTTCTGGATGTTAAATGGAATCAATTTTTAATGTAAGGTAATTTTGAAAATAATTTTGGCTTGTACTTATGATTTTAAGGGCCCTTTATCTGCCTTATCGCAAAATTAGGCTTTTATTAGTTATGTCCTTATTAAGGCTACTGTTTATATTGTATTTTGAAATGACCTTCGGGTGTCTCAATAAAGTTACTACTACTAGAAGCACATCTGGACAGGAGTGCACCTTAGCCTGGATGGAGCCATATTGAAATCAGAGAGGCTTCATGAAGGAGGGCTTGTTTCTCCCCCACTCACAACTGAGTTCCTTGCTGGTTACAATGAACATAAAACGATACATTAAGAGGCTCAGATACTGTAGTAATTGGTGCTTCAGAAATGCAGCTAGATACAGAATACAAAAGGATTGAATCTTGGCCAAGCCACCAATTTGAAGTCAAAGGTAAAATTCCCATTTACTTCAGTAAGTTCAGGATTTAGGATAACAGTGAAGGAAATGAAAACACCACATGACTTTAGGTTAGAAAATATTTGGATGTATCCTGTAGGTTCAGTTTAACTCAGTCCTCCTTAATTTCTTATTATATAGACTTAATCTTTAGCAGTTTTTAACTTGAAAATTATTGCATTCAAATAGTTGTTTAGCAAAGGGTGCAGATTTTTGGGGGTGGACAGGTGGGAGGGCATTGAAACAAAATCCAGTGTGTCTGTCTGTCGTGTGAAGAAATCTAAATTTCTCTTAAAATAGTCTAAGTACAGATATTTAATGAGTAAAGATATATGTAGCTAAAATAGAAACCACGGTTACATTTGTTTTTTTTTCCAGCTGATGTTGAGTGGTAACACGATGTACATTTGGTTCTGCTTCACATAAAGAGACAACCAAAGATTGTCTAAACTTAGCATGCCTGCTCAACTACTGTGAAGATGATTGTACATGAGCCACTGGGTAGTACGTTCTGGGCTAGATTCAGCTGGCCTAGTTTAAATTAATAGTAATTCCAATGGAACTACATTTGCTCACCAGAGTTACAAAGATCAGAATGTGCCCCTTTGTTTGGGCTCTAGTAGGAAACACAAATGACACAAACATTAATGGTATGGACAGATTAACAGATTAAACAGATTTTTTTTTTTTGATTTTTTTTTTTTACAAAATTCACAATTTAAGGCCCCAGTTCTGCAATCATATTCTTGTGTCTGTTTGGAGCCAAATTAACTTCATTGGAGTTCCCTAGCACAGATGTATTCAGTTGCAGAATTGGGGTTTGATAACTGAATTTTAATTTTGTAATCGCACATTATCATGGTGGGTGGGAGGGAGAATTTGGGGACCCGGGAGTACGGATTATGAAGCCAAAAGATGTAGAAGCCCTGGGAAACTAAGGCACATGAAAAGTTGGGTTCTTGATTATTTCTACAATTTCTGAAAATGTGATGTAGCTTGGAAATGAACTTCTTTTTGCTGTCATGGCTGATCATAACCAGTTGCTAACTAATCTATTAGCATTTCAGTACAATTAAAATATTCTGAGTTGGTGTTGTCTGCTGAGTGGGTGATGTTCATTGATTCCCTCGCTGGTTACCAGTTGGTCTCGAACTTTCCCTTTTTAGGAAAGGTTATTGAGTGGGTAGTGGTTCCGCAGCTTCAGCAGCATCTAGACCACACTGGCTATTAGGATCCCTTGCTTTCGTCCGGGTTATGGCACTGAGATTGTGCTTGTGGCTTTGGTCGATGATGTGCACAGCAAATTGGACCATGGTCATTCGACCCTGCTAATTCTGTTAGATCTATCGGCTGCTTTGGATACCGCTGACCATGAGATGTTGGTGACTCACTCGCGGGACTGAGCCGGGAGAGGGGCGGGATTGTTCTTGAATGGTTCCGTTCTTTCCTCACCAGAAGAACTCAGCATGTGGTGCTTGCGGACTATTTTTTGTCCCCACGAGACCTCACGTGTGGAGTCTCGCAAGGTTCCATTCTGACCCCTCTCCTGTTCAACGTGTACATGCAGCCACTTGGTGAGGTTGTGAGACGGTATGAGGTTGTAAGCCACCCCGAGCTGCGTTGCAGGAGGAGCGGGGTATAAATTTGTAAAATAAAAAAACATGCTGATGACACCCATCTCTACCTCTCCTTTTCATCTGCCCCAGACCCAGCAGTCTCAGTCCTTACCCAATGTCTGGCAACTGTGGGGGACTGGATGAGGGTGAGCCAACTGAGGTTGAATCCTGACAAGACTGAGGTGATGGTAGTGGATGTGGCGACTCCCGTCATTGATGGGAATTGCCCTCCGCTGGCTCCCCAGGTTCGCAGTCTGAGCATGCTCCTTGACTTGCAGCTCTGCCTGGATCTCCGGGTGTGGGCTGTGGCGAGGAGTGCATTCTGCCAACTACATCTGGTGCAGTTTCATATAGTGACCTGGCCACTATCTTTCATGCTTTCGTTACCTCGAGATTGGACTATTGCAACGTGCTCTACGTGGGGCTACCCATGGTGATGGTTGGAGACTGCAGCTAGTGCAGAATGCAGTGGCCCATCTCCTTCTGAGGTCGGGCCGCCATGAGCATATTACACCAGTGCTCTGGGCTCCTCACTAGCTGTTGATAGTCTTCCAGGTCCAATTCAGGGTGTTGGTTTTGACCTATAAAGCTCTATATGGTCTTGACCCGACCTACCAGTGGAATTGTCTCACTCCTCATGCTCTGGAGCGACCTCTGCGGTCCACTGGAAGCACCCTTCTCGAGGTCCCCCATGTGGCCCAGGGGACCACTATGGAGAGGCATTCTCGGTGGCCACACCCAGGCTGTGGAACTCCCACCCAGCAGAGACCCAGTTGGTCCTACATCTTCCTTCCGCTGTATGTGCAAGACCTGGCTGTTCCACATGACTATTGCCGAGGGAGATGGGGTTTAGGGTGGGGGTTGAGGTTAGGGTGGGGGGAGGGTTTCTTTTTGGTTTTGTTTTCCTTCTCTTTTACTGTGTTTGTGTTTTTATAATGTAAGTTGCCCTGGGCTGCCTGGAGCAGGAGGGGCAGGGTAGAAAATCATTTTAAATTAAATTTTCTTTTGGCCCTCTCATGTTGGCTGCTATAGCTAAAGACCAGTTATTGATATAAAGATATCTGCCCTAATTTCTTTCTACTAAATCTTCTGTTTGGGGAAGAATATTAACACCGTTCTGCTAAGGACATACCTGACAACACCCTACCAGTTTTAGGGGGGATTCAGACGTTCTGTTTTTTGTGAATTTTTTTAAAAAACGAATGTTTCATGCATGTCTGAACACATAAATTCGATTAAATGCGGTCAATATCGCACTAAAGAAATCCGACTTTCAAAGCTACTCAAACCTACCTTTTTGCTGTCCGTTTTCAATAAATCCGCACTTAACAGCAGTGTGAAAGCAACATCGTACTGGTTTTAACTGGTGTGAAATCTTTTCTGATGTGAATGCAACCGTGCTTCCAAGTGCGCTGTTTTACTCCTGCCCCTACCGGAAGCAGTGAGACCAGCTGGAGCCCTGTAGTTGCCTCGCTGGGTGCAGGCTGCAGCCAGCTTCTCCCCAAAAAAGTTCTTCCCCTCCATGCTTCCCGTCCCTTTCAATCATCTGCCTCTGCCGTAGTGCTGCAGCAGTAGCAGCAGCGGGATACCGGAAAGAAACCAGGGAGAGAAGCAGCGCGCCTCACTATGCGAGGGGCTTCTTTCCAGCAGCCTCAGGCTCTCCCTCTTTACTCCCTGATCCCCCCCCCCCCCCCAGTCTAGAAGTCCCGTGCAGGAAAGCAGGGGGCACCCCCTCCGATCGGACTGCGAGATAAAGCAGAAGGTTGCTACCTTGCAAGCAACGTTCTTTGAGTTGGCTCCGAACATTCTCATAACTGGGTTGTGCATGTTCACCCTATTCAAATAATAGACCACATGATGGTCTCAGCTTCTCTAGTATAAAAAGCACTCTACCCTTCAGAATGACCATTCCTTCCAACCCTTTCTAAACATACAAGGAAAAAAAATCCATGTTGGCTGGAAGGTTGTGTGTTGTGAGAATGTTTAGAGCCATCTCAAAGAATGTTGTTTACAAAGTAGCAACCTTCTGGCTCCCCACAGGCCACTTCCTGTAATTGAACCGCACTGAGCAGCCGGGTAAGCGCGCACTACAAGAAGGTCTGAATGCATTATTTCGCTGTACTTAAAAACGGTATGGCATGCATGTGAATGCAACAGGACTTGTTAACAGCGAACTATTGAGAACCAGTTTTAAAAAATCCAGATAATTGCTGCACGTGTGAATTCGCCCTTAGTGTGAATTTTCAGAACCTGGATGGACAGTGCTATATGTATATTTTTTTATCAAACTGCCTCTTTCCACCATGCTCACTGTGACCTCTACATGTCCCAAGCACCATGCTGACCTCTTCCATGAGGTATTTTCACAGGAGCCACACATCTCCTTGAGGGATCAGTGCCTTTGTATCGCTAACAGGAAGTGATTGCAAGAAAGATCCAATAATTTGTAATAAAATCCTATTTTCTAAGACTGAGCATCGTAAGAAACAAATGTTAAAATCTTGATGAGCTAATATTTCTCCTTATTAATTTTTGGTGTGATGATACACACAGAATTGCATTCATAATCTATTCCACAAAATTGGTTTGATCCAAAAAAGGCTTTTAATGGGTCTTGGAACAAGCCCAGAGGGAAGCCCTCTGATTTTGAGGCAGAAGGACAGTTGTGTCAGGCTGGCTCAGGCTGCTGCTCTATCGTATTTTATTAACTTAGTATCTTTTTAAAATCTGGAAGCAGGTACATCCCTGAAGACTTTCCTAACATTTTCTTTGTACACTGTTTCCCAGAAGTAGCTGCCTTAGTAGCATTTAGAATTTTCCATTGCTAGCTGGCACTAGACCCAGAAATATGCTTTCAAAATAACTCCTTGTCTTCTCCACGACAGGAGGGGAAGGACTGCAGTGATAGAATTACATTGCATAGAAAATTCTTTGTATTTTGAATTAGAGAGGAACATGATGAGATGAATTTTTGAAACACCTTTTTAAAAAAAAAAAAAAAGCTAAACTAAAAATCAGTAAACTAAAGTGCTGCATTTGAGGCTCATCTTTATTATTACATTATCCAGATTTGGGTCTCTGTCATCTGTTCTTGTTTTATCAACTTACTCTAAGAATATAAGTAGTGCCATACTGGTTCAAACCAATGGTCCATCTTGCCCAGTATCTGTTTTCGACAGTGGCCAGTCTTGTGTTTCTTGGAAGCAGTACCCAACAGGTCACAATGGGGCGATCTGTTCCCTGTTGTTCACTTCCAGCTCCTGACAGTAAGAGGTTACATTCCCCAAACCTACCTGGCTAGTAGCTGCTAATAGACCTATCCTCCAGAAACGTGTCTAAAACTTTTTTAAACCCACTATACTACTAGCCTTGACCACGTCTTTTGGCAACAAATTCCTACAACTTAATTGTGCGTTGAATGAAAAAAATACTTTATTTTTATTTGTTTTAAATCTGCTTCCCATTAGTTTCATGGAGTGTTCCCTAGTTCTCGTACTGTTTGAGAGGGTAAATAACCATTCCCTATTAACTTATTCCCCACCACTCATGATTTTATAAACTTCATCATATCCGCTCTGTCGTCTCTTTTCTCCAAGCTGAAGAGCCCCATCTATCCAGCGTCTCTTCATACGGAAGCCGTTCCAAACCCCTTATCATTTTTGTTGCTCTCTTTGTACCTTTTCTATTTTTACTATATCTCTTTGGAGATGGTGTGACCAGAACTGCACATAATATTCAAGGTGCGGTCATAACATAGATTTATATAGTGGCATTACGACATTTTCAGTTTTATTCTGTATTCCTTTACAAATAATTCCTAACCTTCTGCTTGTTTTTTGTCTGCCACCGCACACTGAGCAGAGTGGATTTCAGTGTAATTGTGGACAATACTCTAAGGTCCTTTGCCTGAGTGGTAATTCCTAATTTAGAACCCACCATTGTATATGTTTTAATTTGGATTGTTTTTCCCTATGTGCATCACTTTGCACTTGTCCACATTAAATTTCATTTGCCATTTAGATGCCCAGTCACCCAGTCTCAAAAGAGCCTTCGGCAATTCTTTATAGTCCGCTTGTGTTTTAACTATCTTAAATAACTTTGTGTCATCTGCAAATTTGACCACCTCACTTTTTACTCCCTTTTCCAGATAATTAATGAATTCACGGGTCTCAGTACAGATCCCTGGGGCACTCCACTTGTTTCTTCTCTCCATTGTGAAAACTGACCATTTAGTCCTACTCTTTCTTTCCTATCTTTTTAACCAGTTACCAATCCACAGTAGGACACTGCCTCCTTTCCCATGACTTTCTAATTTCCTTAAGAGCCACTCATGAGGAACGTTATCAAATGTTTTCTGAAAATCCAGATACACTAAATTGACCAGCTCCTCCTTATCCAAATGCTTATTTGTACCCACAAAAAATTCCAATTGAGTTTTATAAACTTCATCATATCCACTCTGTCGTCTCTTTTCTCCAAGCTGAAGAGCCCCATCTATCCAGCGTCTCTTCATACGGAAGCCGTTCCAAACCCCTTATCATTCCTGCACCCCCACACTCTCTCCTCTTGCAGCTGCTTCACAGCTGATAGCTCTCTTGCAACCACTCAAGCACATGGTCAGTGTTCAGCTGTGAAGTGACTGCAAAAGGAGAGAGCAGGGGGTACAGAAGGCATGACTTCCCTTTGGTAAATCTGAGTTGACTCTAAGCCATGTTTATCAATGTGCCCAGTGATTCTGT
Organism: Sphenodon punctatus; assembly: GCA_003113815.1. NCBI lineage: Eukaryota > Metazoa > Chordata > Lepidosauria > Sphenodontia > Sphenodontidae > Sphenodon > Sphenodon punctatus. The sequence continues at coordinate 3,387,213 of QEPC01001478.1, read as the reverse complement.
TCTTAATAATCTCCTCCACCATTTTGCCCGGCACAGACATCAGGCTCACTAGTCTCCAGGATCGCTTCTAGAGCCCTTTTTAAATATCGGGGTTACATTTGCCACCCTCAAGTTCTCCGGTACAGTGGCAAATTTTAGTGAAATGTTAAAAATGACCAGTAGTAGATCTGCATTTTCATATTTGAGTTACTTCAGAACTCCAGGGTGTATACCATCTGGTCCTGGTGATATGTTACTATTTAGCTTGTCAATCTGCTCTAGAACCTCTTCTAGAGCCATGTTGATTTGTGACAACTCTTCCAATTCATCACCTGCAAAGAACAGTTCTGGTGTGGATATTTTATTTATTTATTTCAAATTTATTACCCTGCCCTTTCTGCCAAAGGCAGCTCAGGTGGCTTACGATACTAAAATATTAAAATACAAAAATAAAGCAAACCAATAATACAAAAATATTTAAAAAACCACAACCCTACACCATCCCTACAACCCTTCTCCACCCCAACATCCCCAATATTCTCTGCAGTGAAGACAGAAGCAAAGAATTCATTCAGCTTTTCTGCAATAGCTTTATCCTCCTGGAGTGCACTTTTTTATGGTCCTTCTAATGGCCCAACTGGCTCTCTAGCAGGCCTCTTGTGTGGCTAAGTGCACAGTACCTGGACCAGGGGTAGGGAGAGGCTCCGTTTCAAGTCTCGCCTTAGCCAGAAACTCACTGGGTGACCTTGGGCCAGTCACAATATTCTCTTAGCCTAACCTACTTCACAGGATTGTTGTGATGATTAAAAGTTGTGGTGGTTAGTTCTATGTGAAGCGCTCGGAGTTCCATGGCACGGGGGGGAGAGGGGGCGCTAAGAATTATTATTATTATTTATTATTATAATTTAATGACAAAACAACCCTATGCAGTATGACAGCCCACATTAGCACCAGCCAGGTGGGTGCTCACCTGCCCATCTATTAGGTGTTCACCAGATGTTTGCCTGCACCCGTACGCAGTTCCCACTCACAACGTCCAAGGAAATCGCAGGCCCGCTGTGTGCTAGTGCACGCCCACACATCTGCCTCCCATCTATTGGGTTCGCCCACAGCTTGACCCACATCCAGGTCCACCAGCACCATAGAGGAACCCCTAGCCATGGCTAGTAGAGAGTGATCAGCTGTGAAGCAGAGAGTGGAGAAGGTCCTTCCTGCACCCCCACACTCTCTCCTCTTGCAGCTGCTTCACAGCTGATAGCTCTCTTGCAACCACTCAAGCACATGGTCAGTGTTCAGCTGTGAAGTGACTGCAAAAGGAGAGAGCAGGGGGTACAGAAGGACCCTCTTCTCTTGCCCTCTCTCCTCTTGCAGCTGCGTCACAACCGATTGCTGATCCTGTGCTTGGGCAGCTACGAGAGAAGAGTAAAGCGGCTAGAAGAAGAGAACTGAAAGAGCGGGAGTGCAGGAAGGACCATCTCCTCTGGCAGCTGCCCGAACACATGAGCGCTGCTTTTGACAGAAAAGGGGGTGGGGGGGTCACAGCCAGAGAAGGCTTCCATGACCCCCCTTTCCATCAGAAGCAGCGCTCGTGTGCTCAGGCGGCTGCAAGAGGAGAGTGCAATGGAAAGAGGGATCACGGCCAGGGAAGAGGCCTTCTCTGACTGTGACCCTCCCTTTCCATCAGAGCCAGGGTTGGTGAGAGGAAAAGTGCCAAGTGGCGTCACCAGTGGCAGCTACCCATGAGCACATGAAATGCAGTCAGGGGGCTGCCTGCTTGTTAGCTCTACATGCTAAAACATGTGAGGGGGCGGGGGGGAAAGGAGCTGTGTGTGCACAGTCCGAACACGGACTCCAGCAGAGTATTTGTCTTGTTTTGAAAACTCCCTTAATGTTGTACTGAGTCCCTGTATAATCAATTCCTTAAAAGTCAGGAAGAACAAATTCAACAGAGAGATTTTCAAATGATTGCTTGATCATTATTTTTTGTACTTCTTGTAGTAGCTTGTTTGTCCATTCTGTAAGAAATGGGCAGACATTAGTGACTAGATCCTCACAGCACCTCCGTGGAGTACATGAGTAAATATTATTTTCCTCGTGTTACAGAGAGAGAAAATAAAGTTGTGTTCCAGCGTAAACAGTAAGTGAGCCACAGAGGATAGACTAGATCATATGTATGGAGACTAGACTACCACTTTTATGGCTTTACAGCAGGGGCAGGGAATCTTTTTATCTCCGGGGGCCACTTTGGATGTTAGTACAAGCTCGAGGGACGCATAAAAGTTGTGCAAAGGGGTGCTTGAGGGTGCACTCAAGAAAAGGAGGGCCTAGATCATAGATTTGTACTGTGGATCTGTCCCCTATCATGTGCATGCCCTCATCTCTGCTCCCTTACCATGAGCTCAGTTTTTCAGTGGTTGGGGATAGGAACTGGATCCAATGGCCAGATCCAGGAAGTGGAAAGGGAACGCACAAAAACATGCCAAGGGTTACGTTTGGCCCCCAGGGCCTGAGGATCCCCACCCCTGCTTTACTGCTACATGCTGCATCTGTAACTTTTAAATTCATTTTCCTTGTCCTTTCTTTTAAATAACATTGTTCTAGTAAAGTAAACCCTTAATGACATGCAGTGCAACGTGCGCACGCCCACTGTTCGGTTTCCTGCTCTATGCAGCTAACAACTGAAGAAAATTCTCTTTTCACTTAATGTTTGCTAGTCCCTGTTTTTTAAAAAAAAATAAAATACTGTATTCTATTTGGCTGGAATTTACATGACTGATCCTATAGCACATAGCCTAATTCCACTTACGCAGCGTAGCCTATCTAACCCTGCATTTGCTGCTATATTATGCGATATGGAAAGTGCTGGTGAAGTCATAAAAGCGAACGTCAGGTGAACAATACTTGTTAATATTCTTCCTCTCTGTTTAGAACCCAGTTACAGGACTGCTTTCAGCCAGTACAGAACAAAAGGATGCTTGGGTCCGGGACAACATCTACAGCATTCTGGCTGTCTGGGGCTTAGGAATGGCCTATAGGAAAAATGCAGATCGAGATGAGGATAAAGCCAAAGCCTATGAGCTTGAGCAGGTATGTCTAATTATGACCTATAGAGAGAATGTTCTACCGCTTATCTCTCTCCTTTCATATGGTAGCTGAGCAATTTTCTTAATGATATGGTTCTTATGTACATTACAGTAGTGCCACAATTTGCGAGGGCTTTGCAAGCATATGAACAACGTACAGCCTAACATCCCGATCCTCAACGTGTTTCATTGGCAAAAGCTGCACTGAAGGGAAGGGGGCTTCAATTAGGGAAACCTTTTGAGGTTCACTCTGCTGGATCCGTTCCCTGCGATTAAAGAACATGAGGAACCCCATTAAATTTCTGTGTGTCTGTTTTATTTATTTCTTTTATTTATTTAAATTTCTACACCGCCCTTCCCCCTAAGGCTCAGGGTGGCTTACATAATAAAAAACATACACCATAAAATACAATAAAACTCCATTTTAAAACCTCTATTAAAAAAACTCACCCACACCTTTAAACCCTCCCACCTCAACCCCTAGCCCTGCCTGCCAAATGCTTTACAGAAAAGAAAAATTTTGTACTGCCTCTGGAAAATGCTGAGGCTTGGACTCTGAAGGAAGTCTGGAAGAAGGGATTTCCATAACATAGGGGCAGCAACCAAGAAGACCTCTCTGTGGGCCTTTGCCATATGAACAAGATTATCCCGGGGTTGCAACGGAGCATGGAAGGAAAGGTGGTCTCTATGTGGGGCCCAGACCGTGTAGGGCTTTAAAGGTCAGGACCAGCACCTTGAATTCTGCCCAGAAAACTATAGGTAGCCAGTGCAAACTGTAATGCAGAGGTGTAATTTGCTCATGGCGACCCACCCCCAAAAGGAGCTAGGTTGCCATATTCTGCACCAGCTGCAGCTTCTGCCCAGCTTCTGCCATAGTCACGAATGGCAGCCCCAGGTAGAGCGCATTACAGTAATCTAGCCTCGTGGTGATGAAGGCATGGATGACAGTGGCCACATCGTAAAGGAAGGAATGCAGCCTTCTCACCAGATGGAGTTGCTGAAAAGCACTCCTGGTCTCTGCTGCAGCCTGGTGCAGCAAAGTGTTTAGAAGCACTCGAATGCTGAGAACCTGAGTAACCAGAAGGTGCTGGACCCCTTCAATTACAGAGGTCCCAATCCCCTCCAAGTCACACGGTCGGCCCATCATAATCACTTCAGCCATATCTGGATTCAGCATCAGTTGGCCCACCCTCATCCAGTCCCCAACACCAGCTAGGCATTGGTTAAGCACTGAGACGGCAGGACATGGGTCGGAGGGAAAAAAGAGGTAGAACTGGGTGTTATCAGAATACTGATGGCACCTCACTCCAAGCCTCTGAATGATCTTGGCCAGTGGCCTCGGATACACATTGAGCAAAAAGGGGAGACAAGATACCACAGGAGAGGTTCCGAGAGGATGACGAGCAGTCTCCCATCACCACCTGCTGGGACCTCTCTGACAGGAATTAATGGAACCACTTGTGCGGTATTGTGCACACCTGCCAGGTTCCACAGTCATATCAACAACGACCCATGATCAACTGTATCAAAGGCCGCTTAAAGGTCTAATGGGATCAACAGGGCACATTTCCTCTTGTCGATCTCCAGGCGTAGATCATTGACCAAGGTCACAAGCGTAGTCTCCATGCTATACACTGGATGAAAGTCTGGCTGAAATGGGTCTAGGAATCCATTAGCCCAGCAGCTTCAGGCTCATTTCGATGCTGACACCCATTCAATAACCCTTAGAGATGGGGCAATAGCTGACCAGGGAGTCAGTGTCCAAAGATGGTTTCTTAAGCAAGGGGTGAAGAGCTGCAGTTTTGAGGGTGTCCGACAACCTACCCTCCCAAAGGGAGGCATTGACAGCCCCGGCGAGCAACAGCCCCAATGTCTCCTGGCTGGCTTTTACCAGTCAGGACGGGCAAGGATCCAGTTCACAACTGGTTGCCTGTATCACCCCATGCATACTCCCTGCATTGGTGGGAGAGCTACGGTGGGTGCTCTTGTAACAAAGCAAATGGCAGGTGGTAGAGTTAAGTATTTGATGATCCTTCTGCTGTGACACATTGTGCACTCCAGACGTTTCATAGAACTGTAGGGTTCGAAGGTACCTAATGGGTCATCTAGGCCAGCCTGAAGATCTGGTGTGTTCATCAGATCTTCCACTATGCAAATCCATCACCACCCTCAATATCCTCTTCCATGTAGGTAGGAAATAATGTAAAACTCTTCTTCCGTCCACCCTTCTCCAACACCTAAGTATAATGTGTGGGGTGGTCAGACCCAGTTTCATTGTGGTTCCACTCCCCCACAATTTAGTCTTCCCCGAAAGGATACAATGGCAGTGTCTTCAGACTCCTATAGTTCCCTGTGGCACTACAATGCAGGTTAACTTGGAGGGACCACTTACCCTCAGAGGTGCCTTACTTGATTATTGGGAGACCCCAAGTCCATTTCTACATGCAGTTATGAACAACAATTGTATTTAACACCAACAGCAGTAATTCAACAATATGAAAAACTTCCCAGCCACAGAAAGCCATAGCTCAGCTGAATGTGTCTGGTCATGTTGGAGCCCAGTTGACCGCAATCAGTCCTTCACTTTTAGAACTCCTTTTGTGGCATACACAACATGTGAAATCTCCTCTATCCTCTTAGTGGCTGGCTACAGATAGAGACAAATGTCATTTCCCCAGCCCCCATTACACCCAGATTACCCTCACACTCTGGTCTTGCAACATGGTGTTGCTCCTGCTCCTGGCCCAAACTAGCAGAGTTTTAATCACCACTCCTCACAGCAGAGAAATCCAGGCCTCTAAGCATCTGTGGTCATGTATCCCCCTTGGCAGTTCAAGACTCATTGTGGTGAAGAATTTCCTCTGTTCAGAACTGGCCCATTATTTCTGTAGTGAGGTCCATGCACCTCCTGCTTCTCTCCAGTTTAGTCCACAGGGGAACCTAGGCTTTTCTTCAGCCTAGCCCTTGCGGAGCCCCTTCTTCCATTGGGCAATAACTAGGCACTCTTGGAATGATTCTAGGCAAGAGTTTCTCTTCAGCCTTTTCCCTTGTTGAGGAGAGGGAATGACTGGTGATGGCTTTTTAGACCTTTCTCTGAGCTCCTTCCAGTGTTGCCTGAGCCGTAGGGTGTTTTCTGACATGCATAAACGTGCCTGATTTGATTCCACAAGAAACTGTAAGAGCCAAATCAGGCACGGCTTCTGTCACGTAGGAAAACAAAACTGCGCCGTGTTGGTGGCGATCATGCGAAGGATGCAAAGCTGGATTTTCTGGCTTTGAATCCCCCGCATAATCACTGCCAAAGCCACGTGGCTTTGTTTTCCCCACATGACAAAAGTTGTGTCTGTTTTGCCTCCCCGAGTTTCTCACTGGGGCAAATTGGGTGTGTTTATGCACATTGGAAAGCACTCTCTCATCTTGAACACGCCTAATTCCTTCTTCTCCACACGTAGGGCTTGCTTGTGTAGCCTGTTGGGGCTCCTTGACTCCTTGACTCTTCCCAGGGAAGGAATCTACAGAGTAAAAGGTCCAGGGTAAGGGCCTTATCAGCAGAGTCACTTAAAGCTCAAAGATTCTCCCATCGTTTCCACTGCTTCAGTCAGGCAAAAACTTCACTTAGTACAACTGCATATCGTGTGCTTTGGATGAAAAAAATTGAGCCCCTTTCTGTGTTATGGTTATATTTAAAAAACACACACTGTTTTACAGTTCTTTGGCAAACTAAATATTTCAGCAGACACTTGAATGGTTCTAAGATACTGCTGTGCATTGACTTAGACTTTTCAAGTGAACATATGATAGTTTTCTAAAAAGTAGAAAGTAATCAAGTCAGTTAAACAACAAATACCCCACTACCCCCCAAAATCCCCCCTCCCCCCCAAGTATTTGAGGATGGATAATTTTTACACTTATGTCAAGACACTATTGTAGATTTTGAACATTGTGTGGTAGAAGTAATTGGGCTGATACAAGAATTAATTTGTTTTGTTTTATTCTCACAGAACGTTGTGAAACTGATGCGAGGACTCTTACAATGTATGATGAGACAGGTAATCTAATAACCAAGGAATATTCATTGCTTTCAACTACAAGGGAAATGTATCTGCTATTTCCTCGGTGAATTTCTGTAGGAAAGAAGGCAAATGGCATGGTAATGTTTGGACTTTAAAATAAGTTGCAAAACCAATTCAGTGAGCTTGATCCCAAATCCCATGCAAATAGCGTGTGTATATCTCGCGTCCACCCCTCACATGGACCGCACATATACCTGTGCCCGCACACACAAGTCGCATGCGCAGGGGTTTGGGATCGAGCCTGCTGAAATTAACTTAAAAGCTACTATCCATGTAAATGTATTGTATATAGAAAAATATATGTTACACAGTGCATGCTTCTGGACAAATGCTTGTTATATTTTCACAGCACATATTAGTTTTTTTTTGGTGGGGGTGGGGGAGTCCAGTAGATTGAATTGACTGGGTACCAAAGGGGGAGTAGTTAAAGGTTTTAAGCTCATGTACTTACTAAGGGTATTATTCATCTTCTCCTAGGGTGTGCACAACAGGAACTCGTAGGGATGATCCCTGCCTATACCAGTAGAGGCAGAATCTTGGGAATCCAGCTGGTCATGCGCAGAGAGGGCCCATTCCTTCCATTTATTTATTTAGTTTAGTTTTCAGTGCTTCTATACTGCCCTACTTGCTATACAGCAACTCAGGGCGGTGTACAACCAGCACAAATAATCAAGGTACAAAATACAAAGTAAAAACAAACACTAAAATCTCAGATTAAAACCGAATTAAGCCCTCCCTTCCTCAACCCCTCACCGAATGCCTGGCGAAGGGGTTACCAGTTGGAATTCTGTCTCTCACTGGATAGGAGGTGAATCTGTGTGCTCTGCACACCTAGGCGGTTCTCCTTCTCTTTGGTTGTCTTTTCTTTGCCCAGAAGGAACTTTTTCCTCATAAATTTTACCTACGGCCCCTAGGCTCGCTCCCCAACAACAACAACAAAAAAAGCAGGAGCAAGGAGTCAGAAGGCCAAGACTGTAGCAGCCACTGGAGGCCCGTCCCAGCTTGGCATGGAGCTCCAGGAAGGATGAATGTGGGGAAGTCCCTTAGGGCCTTCCTGCAGCATTGTCACTCATCACTGTCAGGGCCATTCCGTCCCTAACTTTGTTACCGGGCCGCCATGACCACCCGGAGTGGAACCCACCTCCACTGCCAGGACTCAGACGGCTCGAGCGCTGGCAGCCTCCCCCTGCCGGGCTGCCATAGTAGTGCAGCTCAGTCTCCTCAGCGCCAGGGAATGACACCATTTTGCAGCTATAAGACCATGGAGCAGCCGGTGGAGACAGTAAGAGCACCAGGCCTCTCACAAGTAGAACCTTTACAGCTAGAGGCCTTAAATAAAATTGTGGCTTCCCCTGATAAAATTCAAGACAGGGAGGAAGGCCGAGCCCCTCAGCGTCCCTGCCACCTATCTAAGGGAGGGAAAGGGGGACATGTAAGGCAGCGGGAAAAGGAAAGCACCCTGCCTCAAAAAAGCCATGTTCTGCCGATCAGACCCTATAGGACCAGGTTGACTCTTCCTGGGATGGGGAGACACCCCCCCCCCCCGCTTGTCCCAGACACCGTACCCACAGGCACAACGAGGACACAGAATTTGAGGCGGGGACGTTAATCCCCTGGAGACAGCTGCATCCTGTCTCTCTCCAGGGGCCATAAACCAGAATAACTCTGACCAGGAATCAGAGGGGGGTGGAGACTACAGAGTCTGGTGAAATCCCTGAGGAGGCGGCCCTGGAACCAGCTGTCCCCACTCCAGGCCCTAGTGAAAAGGACTCTGATTTCTCACTTGCTTTCAAACCTAACCTGTTTAAGCAAGTGCATAGAGTCCTTAGTGTGATGGAAAAGAGACAAAAGGGGGGATCATTCAGAATCCTCAGGTGACGATTCTGATCGGGAATATATCCTGAGGTCCTCCAATAAAGAAAAGGGCATCTTGCTTGATGAAGCTTTTGAGAAAATCATTAAGACTGAATGGCAACAACCTGCCAAAGTACACTAAGACTGAACAAAACTCAAGCATCTTTATATTCCTTCTCTAAATCCAAGGCATCAGTCCTTGCCACCTCAAAAATTAATGCGGCTGCTGCCTCTCGAGCAAGAAAGTCAATCTTCCCCTCCAAGGGTGACATTTACTCGAAAGACCCCACAGATAGGGGTGTAGAATCTGGGTTAAGAAGGAATTTTGAAGCTGTGTCAGCAGTGCTTTGAATGTCCCTGGCCTCTTCCTATTGTGCCGGGTCAATACTTAAATGGTTCAAGTTGGGAAAAAGCCCATAATCATCAGAAAAAGTAACCTGAAAGTTGTCAGCTAATATTACCATGGCAACCTCCTTTATAACTATGGCCACTACAGACGCAGTAGCATGGGCAGTGAGGCCACTAGCAGCGAACGTGTCCTCACGTCGCAGATTTTGGTTAAGGTCATGGCGGGCGGACCCCCATGCTAAGAACCTTCTAGTTGCTGGTTCATATCAGGGAGAGAAGGTGTTGGGGTGGCACTGGATAAAAACTTAAAAGACGCTGGAGATAAGGATAAGAAAGCTTCCTTACACCAATTCAGTCCACCCAGATCTTTTCACTCCTCTAACAAACCATTTTTGTTTAACACATTCTTGAGAAAGCAAACCTCATCCTTTCCATTCCGGGGAAGAGGGTACAGAGGAAGAGGATTCAGATCAAACTGATACAGTTCAGGATCCAGGCCAGGAAAAGCAGGCTCTACTACCCAACAAGGCAAGCAGGATGCCTGACTATCTCGCCCACTATTTGGAAATAACAGGCAAGGTGGGGGAGTGACTCTCCCTCTTGCGCATCTGTGGCTGCACATGACAACAGATGCGTGGGTCCTGGAGACAGTGGCCAGTGACTGCGCAATAGAGTTCTCCAAACCTCCTCGAGGGCTCTATTGTGTCTTCCCTACATCTTGCAACGAACTAAAACATCTAGCCATGCGAGCCAAAATAAAAAGAATGGCGACAGTGGGGGCCATCGAGGTGGTGCCGGAGGACGAGTGGGGCCAGGGTGTTTCTTCCATTTTATTTTTGGTGCCAAAGAAAAACAGGGAGTGGAGAGCTATATTAGATTTAAAAACTAAACAAATTAATAGAAGTGCAGAATGGAGACCCTGGCCTTGATTTATCAAGCCATAGAAAAACACGAGTGGCTAGCCTCCCTCGACTTGCGGGATGCTTACCTCCACGTTCCCATTTGCCCTACCCACCATCGCTGGCTCTGTTTTTAGTACAGCAACTCACATTGGCAATTTCAGGTCCTCCCATTCGGCCTAGCAACGGCACCCCGAACCTTTACCAAGTTCTGGCACCCATTGTCGCCCATCTACATCTGCAGGGAACCCTCATGCATCCCTACCTGGATGATATACTTATTAGAGCCCCATCCAGACTAGCCCCCACCATAACAGTCGAACGGATACTACAACACTTCGGGTTTGTAGTGAACCTAGACAAAAGTCATCTCTCCCCCTCCCAGACTATTGAACATCTGGGAGTCCTGATAGACACGGAATCGGACAGGATTTCCCCCCCACCGAACGCCAATCCAAAATCAGGGACCTAATCTCCAAATTTCTATCTCTTCAGAGCATTCCAATTCACACTCTTGCCAGGCTATAGGATTTCATGGTCTCCTGTATATAGCACCTAGCATGGGCACGACTCCACCTCCTCCCATTACAGCAGGCACTGCTTCTCTGGCAATTCTAAATAATGGAGAAGACCCAGGTAGTCCTCTCCCTGGACCCCAAAGTCAAGCAATCTCTCAAATGGTGGATGAACGCTCACAGGTTTGAATCCGGGGTACCTCTTTCAGAACCCCCGAAGCTGGTGATCACCACAAATGCCAACCTCTATGGATGGGGAGCCCGTATGAAAGATAAGTACGCTCAGAGCACCTGGTCAGCGAAAGAAAAAGAGCACAGTATCAATTGGCTGGAATTGGCTGGAACTCATGGCAATACACCTAGCCCTATGCCACTTTGCCCCTCTAATATTCAGGTCCCATGTACTTATTTACATGGACAATTCCATGGCACTGGCATATGTGCAGAATCAGGGAGGCTCCAAGTCTCCAGCCCTCAACAGGGAGGCCAGAGACATGCTTCTGTGGGCGGAACAAAACCTTCTTTCCTTCTCAGCCTTTCACATCAAGGGAGTGAAGAACCAAACAGCGGACTGGCTCAGCCACCGGGATCTCGATACGGGGGAATGGGCCCTATTATTTATTATTATTATAAGCATTTATATAGTGCCAGCGATGTACCTGGCACTTTACAGAAAATAAGATAGACATGGTCCCTGCCCAAGAACTTGCAATCTAAAGACAAGGGGAGGGAAGACAGGGAAGGGTAAGTAAGGCTTGGTGTGCTCTGCTGGGTTCTGCCCTAGGTGGCTGTAGAGGACTGCATTCCCAAGCTGAAGGTAGTATCTGGCTGCTGTGCTCAGCCAGGTGGCAAATGCCTTTCACCCTATAGCAGAGGCACCTGTGCCACCGAGAGGATCAGCCACAGCAAGTCAAACAGGGAAGGGGGAACAGAGGGAGAGACAAGGGATGGGACATTCATAAGGATGTGAGAACTCAGGTACACGCTCTTGGCTTGGTTACAGTAAATTGGGAGTTTACAGATAACAGGTGTGGGATAATCCTGGGTGGGGATGATTAGCAGGAGTTAGGAAGGGTGGAGTGGAAGAGGTGGGTTTTGAGGAGGGACTTGACGGTGTGGAGGGTGGGGGCAAGGAAGACAAGGGCAGGGAGGGAGTTCCAGGTATGCGGGGCAGCGAGGGAGAAGGGATGAAGGTGGTTGGGGAGCAGGGGAGACGTGGGAGGGTGAGGGAGGGGATAGAAGAAGAGAGGAGTGCTCAAACGGGTTTGGAGGGAGATCAGGGCAGAGAGGTAGGGGGGAGCAAAGTTGTGAAGGGCTTTGTGGGTGAAGACGAGGAACTTGTGCAGAATATGCTCAGGAAGAGGGAGCCAGTGGAGAGAGAAGAGGAGAGGCTGCACATGGTCAAAGCGACGGGCTAGGTGAATGATCCCAGCAGCAGTGTTTTTGAACAGAGATGAGGGAAGAAAGGTGAGAGTGGGGAAGGCCAGCAAGGAGGAGGTTACAATAGTCGAGGCATGACATGACTAGGGCATGGATGAGAGTTTTGGCAGAGGAGACAGACAGAAAAGGGTGGATCCTAACAATGTTGTGGAGGGAGAAGCGGCAGGATTTGGCCACGGAGTCAATGTAGGGTTTGAAGGTAAGGTGCGAGTCGAAGATGAAGCCCAAGCTATGGGCTTGTGGGACATGGAGGATGGAGACCCCGTCAATGGCAATTGACAGGGAAGAGGGAGAGGAAGGATTGGGAGGGAAGATAAGGAGTTCAGTTTTCGCCATGTTC